>JXSR01S033479.1:1192-20328 GCA_000969725.1 Ophiothrix spiculata
TACACTTGCCTACAAATGCAAAAAATTGGCGAGTATCAATACTTAAAAATTGAGCAGGTAACGTAGCTCACCCATTGCCCACCAGGTAAAAATGGGTAAGTCTTTGTAACAGAAAAAATATAGAAGTGGTGTTGACAAATCACTTGGATTCAATGTCCATGACTAGTTTATTATAAAAAACGCTTAAAAGAAAAATATTTGAGAAACTCGATTTTTTCATTTTTTTCAACTGCATTGGCACCCGATTTTTCGGAATGAGCGATTATATTTATGTGGAATCTACTGACGTTATTCAGTTAAGTGAACGTTTTACTAAATTGAGTTTATAAGATGCAATTTATCGGCAATATTATGTGTTTGTAACTCAAATAAAAAGAGTTCTTTTAAACCGTGTCAATTAAGTACAACATACGTGAATAAATGCTTGTTGCACCTACTTAATAAAATCAAGGCAAGAGTTGAAATATGGGAAATCCCACTAAATACTGAACAGATACGTGTGTATAGAGAACATTTCAATATTGATCAAGAAGTGTAGATTATGAAATAACTCGAATTTTCATTGAAATTTCGGGGGGAAAAGAAACATTTGTAAAAAGAAAAAAAAAACTTTTTGATGTGGCAGCCGAAACACATGAGCGCGAGGACGGGAAACTGTTATATTTTTTTACTTGGCCTAAAGCGTGGTTTTATGGCTTTATTAGGCATTTTATTGATATATTACATTGGCGTAGCCAGGGGGGTGCGGAAGGGGCGTGCGCACCCCGGGGTCTACACAAAAAAATGGATAAAAGAAACTTAAAACAATATGAAAACAATGAAAAATGGACGTAGTAGTCCTAATTACTGCTGATTATACATTTGGCGACCCATGCAATACAGGTAGACCCCTGGATCCGTTTTGGACTAGGTTTTTTTGCGCACCCCGGGGTACGCAATCCTGGCTACGCATATGTATTATCCTGTGTTTATTAAATAGGCCTAAATACTTAGGTGTTTTGTTTAATTGAGCATTTTCAGTCAAGACTTAAATTTTGTTGTTCAAAATGCCATTTTCCATTTTACACCTCAAAATTCTGTGATTTCCGCAGAATTTCTACAATACGAAAAAATTCAGGTCTTTCACCTAACCGGAACCTCAGGGACCTGTTTTTAAGTTACACAGAAATATTTGAATTCACAAATTTCAAACTCTAAGCTTTTCACTGGGATTTAATTTTACAATCTTCAAAAAAAGGTTGTGATTGATAAGACATTTTGAAAAAATAGTTTTTGTGAGGTATTTTTATTTTGTAAAATACTTCACCTACCGAAATAAAGTTCAGTTATTGTAGCGTAAATCATAACACCAGCCAGTAGCGTAGGCAGGGGGGCGGTGGATACCCCCCACCCCCAAAAAAATGTGTGCGCCCCCCCCAATGAAATCAAGAAAAGTACAGAGTTTCAAAATATAGTACATAGGTAATGTAACTGTGCAAAATTTAACCCTTTTATGGGTTAGTTTTTCAAAATTTCCCCAAATTTGAGCCAAAATGGCGCAGATTTTGGCTATGAATTAAGAAAAAACTCTGGTTTTCACCAAAATTGTACAAATGTTTATGAATTTTAGCAAAATTTAGATGATTTGCTACATTTTTTTTTTTTGGGTGTACCTCTTTGTATCTTAACAAAAACTTTTTTGCCCCCCTGCAAAATTGTCTTGCCCCTTCTCCCCCCCCCCTCAACTGGTTACGCCACTGACACCAGCCATAGGCTGGTTGTACAAAATGTACCAATTCTCTCTTTCAAATTAGAAGCACAGTGTGTAGAAACTCCAGATAGTTTGAAGATTTCTGCAGGTATGAAAGTAACAGTTCCTACATATAGCACCATCAAGATCTGGCAACTAACAGTCATCCTGATTTCATCAGCGTTGAACAAGTAACTACATGTGGCAATATTCATACTAGAAAATCTTCACATTTATATGAATTAAAATTGATAACATTATCAAACAATTTGAGAAAGTCAGATCAAATCTATAAATTTCTCAGCACTCCATGAATATCTGATTTTTTAAATAATGCCCAGGGTAGGGGTTATATTGTTCAGGGATGTTCAAAGTAGACTTTAGAATGTCAACTATCTCTTTACTTCAAAAAGCATGATTTTGTGACCCATCTATCCCATTTTTTGGATTTAATATTCTACAGATTTTGTGCTTTTTAGTCATTTTTTTTCAAAATTTCAGCCAAATGTGCAAATTTGTGACTGCAAGAAGCTAATTAATATTCAACAGATTTTAAAAAGGGCATCTCAAAACCTTGTGTGATTATTCCCGTATATCATTGCCAGTGAGCCACCCCCCAGAAGAAATGTTGCCAAAGCTTCCAGGGGTACCACATCATTGGTCGATGATTTGTTCGACTCATACATACATTGAACAAAGTTGCCCAATTATATTTTTAAAACAATCCATCTATGTTAAAATGCTGAAATAATGAGGCCTTTTTTGTTTAAAAAATGGAATATTCATGATTCCCAAAGATCCTTGACAGAAAATGCAGTTGATAACAATTGATATCCTGGGCTAAACAGGGAAAGCAATGAGAGTATGACCTTTTTCCTGAAGGTGGTGTTGGGGTGGTATGCAAGTTTGTTTAACCTAAAAAGAAATATCCATACCCCTTTCCACTGCTCCCTCCCACTCCAATGACTAACATGAATGCACAACATCTGTATAGCCATTTTTGACTTTTGCTCAGAAGTTTTTTACAAGTATGATAGCTGATAAAACTAGCGTTGATTTCCCATTTCCATGTTAGCCTTTCATTATAAATTTTCTGTGTTTTAGCACAATATTGTGCATAATGTGCGTAAAATAAAAAAATCATAGAGAAAAGATAAGCAACAAAGAAAGCAAACCTGTGTATGATAATAAAAAAAGAATCTTGTTCCAGCATGGCCTTGAGAAATTAAATTTGTTCACTCTGCAGTCTAGCACTAATTTAAAGACTGTACACTGAGGCATTCTACTCCTCCTAATGACTGAAGTCGGTAAGAAAATACTTAAGATAGAGCCGTAACACCTTTTACTGGATCCAACTAAGTGAGAAGTGAGCTTGACATCATAATGAACCAGCACTAAACAGTAATTTGTTCCAATTCTATGGGTATTCTAATATCACTATAAGGGGGAATGCCCTGTCGACCTGTGTAATCACCGCAAATAACACCTCGATGTGTTATATTCATCTCAAAACAAAAACAATCCTCATGGCGATGCATCTCCACGTAACTTATTAGCTACAAGATGGATAGATAGCGAGAGGAGAGGGCATAGTTAGTGGCAGAGATAACTCCTGTTTTATAGATTGCATGTGCATCTTCCAGTCTGCCTATCATAACTAATATAATACATGGGAGATTGGTATTAAAGACAGAGTATAACATTGTCTGACCAGAGCGCCCTCATTTTATTTCTTTTATTTATTTATAACATTCGGCTGAAAGCCAGGCTAATCCCAATAGTGCATATGCATTAAATTCAAGGGACGCCTCCGTGGTGTGAAAGACGGAATATTGGAAAGAATTTTCGATTTTAGATGCAGGAGGAAACCGAAGTGCTCAGAGAAAACCTGCGAGGACGAGTTGGATCGAGAACCAAATTCACGTACAACCTAGGTCCGACCGGGAATCGAACCCGGGCCGCAGCGGTGAATTTTTGTATGATTGCATTCCATATTGGTGCAAAGCTTTTTTAATTCTTATCATATATTGCATTGGCTCTTTCATTAATCAGATATCCTGCTACATGTAGTCTCAAGTTCCTTAAGTCTGAGGGATAGGGTTGGGATTTTGGACTAACAGAGCCTCAAACCAGTAGGGTTTCATACTGATGGAGAGTGCCCCAGAAAGAATTGGACGAGGGATGACTGGCTCAGCTCCCCCTGTTTGCCTTGATATGTATTTAATAACTCTTTAAGAAACCCAGTTATGCTTTATGCATTTATCAATTACTTCCCCGGCCCTAGGGGACCCGGGATAGTGCGGTGATTTAGCGGGGGAAGTTCAGATTTTCATTGCCTCGCATGCCGGGAAGTTAGCCGAGACTTAGCCAGGGATGTACAACAGAGTGTCCCGGCTATGCCGGGTGTGTAGCGGGAGATTTAGCCGGGGTGTACAGATGATTTTCCCCGCACTGCCGGAAAGCCCGTGCCTCACCCGGCTAGATGATTATAGGGCCTACTTTGTTGAATTTGATAAGATTTACCTCATGGTGTTTTTGCTGTCTATTGAACTCTTTTCTTTATAATCTCATTTACATTATTCTGCCGTTCTGAGGCACATTTTTTACCAGTTTTTCATGGGATGACAAACGTTGTATACCACATGAGCCTATATTAAGTTAACGAAAATACGTACCTTGTAGACCCTATAGTTTTATTTACAGTGATTCTTAAAAGGCAATTCTGTTACGTTTTATTACAGGGAAATAACACTTGGTTAAATGCTATAAATTTTGTGTTGTATCTAGGGTCACTGATCAAGTCAGTATACTTTGATCAACACTATAATTGGGCCTTGTCACATTATGAATTGATAAAAAAAACCAGTGACATGTAGCTGGTCCGGGTGTACACTGTGACAAGTCCCTGCACATGGGTGTCGGGGACAAGGCGGGGATTGTCACACATAGCCCGGCTATAGGGGGGTCGGGACATAGCGGGGGATGTACAGAAAATCTATGCCCCGCTGGCCGGTACTTTAGCCGGGTCATTGCCGGGGATGTAACACTAGCAAAATGTACATCCCCCGCTAAATCCCCGCTAGTCCCGGGTCCCCCGGGGCAGGGGAATAAATTGATAAGTGCATTAAGCCCAGAAGAGAACAAGCTCTTTTGATTAATTTTTAAAGATTTTGGAGAAAGAAGACTGTTCAAGGAATTTGGTCCGGTATAAATTTTTAAACCAAAAAGCTGCCATGGGCACTGCCAATTGGACCGCTAAAGCTTTGTAAATGGACCCTACCATGGCCTAAGCAGTTGGCCTCTGGGCCCAAAGCATGGAGAGTTCTACTTGAATGAGTCACTAAGGTCCGCCTGAACAAAACAGGACTAAGTTAGTCCTAAACTAAGTGAAATTTAAAATTTTGAAAAATAACAGTTTTAGAGAGGGCTAGCGATCACTTATGTTCCAGTTTAAAGATTTAAACTGAAATTTTCATTATTTGATTTCTTTGTTTGTTTCAGAACTTTTTAAATTATTTTCAGAACAAGAAAATAGTTTAGTCTGGTACTAACTTTGTTAGTCCAGGACTAAATCAATTTTTACGTTTTTTTGGGGAAAAAAATACTAATATCCCAAAACAGACAAAATGGTTAAATTATATAAAATTCACCATAGATCTTTAAGCAAGGACAATAATTATCACAAATTCCCAAAAGATATATTATTTGTTTTGTGCATACGGCCTAAATGTTGGCCCATCCTATAATAGATTAGCACTGTACACATTTCAACCCTAGTCTTACTAGCATGCTTTAGACAAAGTAGCACAGAAAACATTTAGGATTAAAAAAACTATAAAATCATTAATTTTGAACCAGCCAGCTTAAAACTACAATGATGAATAAGAGCAAAATCTGATGTCTCCCTAAGAAAATCTATACCATGCCTTTAACCCACAATGTTTCTGCAATTGGAAGACATTGCAGTTCATGCTCCTTCAAGACACATTGTAACATCAAGTTTGACTACCGTTGACGAGCTCCCGCTTCTTAATGGCTCCACACGTCCTTTCTCGTTAAACATGATGGTGATGACAATGATTCATTCACACAAAGTTTTTTTTTGCTTCCTCCCTCAGTAGTTCCATGCCTGCAACATTCAAGAGTAATTATGAATGTACTTGACTACTTTGCCAAAACGACCCGAGGAGTCGCAAAATGACAGGAAATAAAACACTGAGACGGACTGGAATCCAAGAGAAGGTGATGGGCGAATCTTTTTTTGTATTTCCCCTTTCTTCCCCCGAAGCAATTTGTTTCATTTTGTTCACGATGCCGTGTCGCGCCACCTTGACTTTGTTAACAGTTCCGATTATCGCCTGACCGTGACATTGCAGGTGACGAGAGGCTTATTTAGCAAAATGTATCGTCCGATTCGGGGAGATACAAAGTCTTATCGGACTAATGAAGGGTTACTAAAGTGCATGCATATAGAGATGAGCGGATTGTCTCTTTGAACTAAAGGTCATTGCTCCTCGCCCATCACTACTACATATCTGTGTTTCTGGGTTTTTACTTTCTATGACTCCGTTTTTGTACCATTATTTGCTTTCATTTTAATGTAGTCTTATGAGTCATTTTGCCCTTAAATGAGAACACATTGCAAGTGAAGCTAATTAACATTGAAAATATGCTGAGAGCATCAATGAATAATTACTCATTTTTGAATTAATTTGGCATTGTGGAAGCCAATTGGTCAAACCGTAATCTGGAATGATGAATGGGATTGGGGATTTGATTAATTCATAATTGTATCGGATTTTATAACTGCATTTTGATTAGCCTGTCATATCTGGAGGCATTGGGAGTCATACGACTCTGATTAAACATATGACCTATGTGGATGTATGTTGTAACATTAATGTGTTTTATTTATTTTTTTTTTTTGCTTTGTACAACTTAAAAATAGATGTTGAAAAGTGTGCAAAGTGACAATGGAACTTCATCTAATGTAATCACATTTTCAAAAGTGCATGATAAGAGTTTTCTAAATATTCTGATGGAAAAACTGTATAAGTATGTTACTTTGAACATTTACAAAAGGGTGTGGGACTATGTGATCCATTCCACTGATCTAAAAGATTATGTGCAAGAACAATGGTGATCTCTTTACAGACAGTATCAGAAAGGGTCAGTTTATCCTCCAAACAAATTTTTTCCCTACCAAACATTTTGTTGTGACGTCAATCTATGGGCGACCATAGGTGTTGTTAGTTATAGACACCTTTCTTGATTTCACACACCATTTTGGATAAATATCTTTTTGTGTTTAGACACCGTTATGGGGTTTGCACACCTTTTTGTCGATTTTAGACACCTTTTTAATTGTAATAGACACCTTTATCAATTTTGCAGACACCTTTCTCTTGTTGACACATATGGCCAACCATAGTTAACGTCACAAGAAAATATTTCGTAGCGAAAATTTTGTTTGGAGGCCGAGTATAAACTGACCCATTTGTGTATAAAATGCAAGGCTATTAGATCCTGCTGACACATGCATTTTTTAAGTATCTTTCTTTGGAATTTCCAAGGGTTGAATTAAGGTGGAAACCATAAAAGAAATATAGAGCAAGAAGGACATGACATTTTTATTAAATCCTCGTAGGTTTATCCTAAAATTTAATCAATTTATAATTTTAAGGCTTTAAATTTTCCTTTCAAAGATGTATAAAGTTTGAAAAGGCACTGAAAATACAATCAGAATTGAAGAAGCATTTGTTGTAATTTGTCGATCGGGGTATTCAAAAGTTTTCCAAAATGCTAGATTGATTATAAATTATTTTTTTAGTTTTAGTGGGCAGATAAACAAGCACAACTTCGACCACTATCGCACTAATGTGCGGTTACCTGATGTTAATGTTTTTAGCATAGATAAATTCAGAAATTAACCTTTTGAAAATGAGACATAAGATACTTACGATTCTTGGCATGTTTGACATCAATATCATAAAGATGGATCATTGCTGTGTACGGATGAATATTTCATAGCGTAGCAAGCTTCGCCGTCAGAATAACTATTGTTTTATTAAATACCCATGCAATAGGGACTTTGTTAAAATGCTAGAGGTTTAAGGTTGTGTACCCTGGGTTGGTGCAAGTTTTGATATAAGGTGTCATATTCTATAACTTAGGTGTGAGATATGACTAAGGGGAGGGTGCCATGTGTACGCACTCTAACGTGATATCGCTACCTTATTCAGATGGGTACAAATGCCGAGCTTTTGTAACTTGACAATTTTGAAATAAAGACCTTGCTTTTTTCATGGATTTTTTTTTTTCTGATCATTTCTGACTAGTCCGTTTGATCCTTAGGCGATCTTTGGCATTCATTAAGTCTACCGCCATGTTTGTACTGATGGGGTGGTAGTTAGAGTGACCTTGTATTCTAGGGCATGGGTAGTTGATTAAAGGAGGGGGCAATTATACAAAATTAGCCTGGGTAACCTCTGCATTTTCTTTCCATATTGGTTTCTCCAACTAGGTTGCTCCCATCCATAGGAGGCAAACGTCATAGCAAGTGTACTTAACAATATGAATGTTTTTTGTGGAAAAATAGTCTTGCAAAAGAACACGGAATAAGAAAGAAAAATAAAGGGAAAACTGTATCAAAAGTTACGTATTCTTAGTTTACTAATTTACTCATTCATGTGGTAGAAAAGAGGGGATTTGAATGAACTGATTTTCTGACATTGATCTTTGGGATACACTAAAATAATAATAATGATAATAATAATACACTCGCGCTCTAAAGTATTTCTGCACAATTAAAAAAATGTTCAAAAACCTTGTTTTTTATATTTAAAGTCCTAGAATCATCAAAGATTCATAAAGGTAACTTATCTATTCAATATGAATAAATCAATGTTTCTTTTAATATTAGATCTTCCATTGATATAAAAATGGCTGATTTCTTGGCCCATATACAAAACACCACTAGTACAAATCTCATTACTATGTGAGTAATCAATTTTTCATAACCTCATTATTATCTTGTAACAGGATAGAATATTTTTAGGTTGTAAATTTTAAAACAAATGCGCAGAAATGTATATAAACTCAATTTTGTTATGTTCAGACCAAAGTAGTAATAAGCATTACATGCCATATTGTCAAATGCAATGAATGCAATTCCAGAAAAGTTTCTTCGATAATTATACAACATGGACTCTGTCAAAAATGATGAAAATCAAATAAACACCTTTTGAGATATGACTGAATAAAGGTTTTGTATGGAAATACTTTCGAGCGTCAGTGTATTAATGATAATAATATATAATACCATAATTTTTTTGTTCTTTTTTTTTTTTGTACAGGCTATTTGTAAGTCTGATGTTTATCTTACATATCCATGATATTTTTAGTGATAATGACATTCCCTGAATATCTGCTGTAAATATACAAAGATGGAAAAAGATTCATAAAATATGTAAATATATATTTTCACCTTTTATCATTTTCATTATGTAAGAACATTTGCTGTTTAATGCAGTACCTTAAATTGTAACATCCCATCCTTTCTCTCTACTCTGTGGTCATCGCATTGTGGATTGAGAGAATGGAATAGATCATATTTTTAATATTTAACATAAAATTTGTAAATAATCAAAATGAAATAATCATAATGAAACATCCTGTCCATTCTTTCAACTCTATGGCCATCGCATGGTGGAATGAGAGAACAGTATGCTAAATTTATGATTCTTTGTAAATATCGTGTATAGTTATCTAGATATTCGGAGTCTGGGACCCGACAGGCTTAATGCTTATTTCCCAGTCCTCCTCCACAATGTTTTATACAGTCGATTGTTCTATTTTTTGATATGTTGTTACTGTAATTTTACATATGTGGAAGAAATAAATTCTTATGTCTTATGTCTTATATGAATTGACATCTTCATCGTTCTATTTATTTGTCAAAGAGTTAGTAAATATTGAATTGATATTGTAAAGAAGTTTGAAACATGATCAGAATATTAAAAAAATGTTGTTCAAACACACGTCCACTCGCATACCGCAGTATTCCCTCCCACAAGTCGTACGTCTGATTATGTTGCAAAAAGATGACCATGTTACTGTAAGCATCTAGGTTAGAAAATGCTGGGGGAATAAAACGATGAGTTAATTATTTGGCTATGTTGGGAAGGGAAATGTCCCGTGACCGACCCATCTGGGGTAGATATAGCCACGCATAATAACACTAATCCCTAAGCAATCGTAACCTTTTAGCTGGTAGAAATTTGCCCCCACTTGGTTTTTATTTTTGATTACTGTCTGGCTTTCAAAAGAGGGCAATTTAGTACTGAATAATTTAATCAAGAAGTACAAAACTGGACCCATGTGCAGAGATCTGCAACATTCTTTATTTTTAGCGTTCCTTAGGGTTAACTATCGATCAGAGCAACGATTAATATCCAGGTTTTTTTTAAATTGTTGTGGTTCACGTCACTATTGTCACAGACTACAAGTTCTTGGGGCGATTGATCAATCTAGTAATTTCTGTTGACCTGGAAATGTTAATCTTGCAAACTCCAGCGTGAAGGGGCACACTGTTAAAGCAATACTAGAAGATTTTGATCAAAGATGGTTTTTAGTAAGAACAGCATAAAATGAAGGAATATGCCTATCTGAAAGTATTTTCAAGAGTATTTTGTCAAAAAAAATGTTTTGCCATTGAAAGGGCCTATTTGGTTAATAACTTATGCTGAATAAATATTTCAAAAGTATTATTCATAAATATATTAAATAGTAGAATGTGATTGGACATCATTTCAAAATTATTTCCAGATCCACTTTTTGATATAGAGCCAATTTTGCTGAATTTTACAATTTTCAGCTTTTTAAATATTCTCATTTTATACTGCTAATACTTTAAATAATTAAAATTTACAAAATGTTTGGGATGATGATCAGCTTGACTGAGGCTTCTTTAATCATTGAATGTAAGAAATTTGAACCGACAGTTTTTAATTTGACATTCTATCTTCACACTATGTCAACAATACGCCACCATATTCCAATTGCCTAATAAAGAAAGTGATTACAGCCATTACTTTCCCCAGACTTTTCTATATCACAGGTCACAGGACCTGAGTACGCCCCTTATTGACCTACGCCAAACCAATTGTGTCACAAACGCTGTCGTTTTCTATCCATCAAATCCAACAAAACATGGCTGAAGTGCGTGTCAAGCAGCAGAAGTACGACGGACCTTAATTGGCTGACTAACACCGTAGAATAACACTGTTTTGTCTTTGTCTGTTCTATTTTATATCCACATAGATGAGACCTATTTTAAATTAAAAGAATAAGGGTCAATACGGTCATTGGCTTTGATATATGTTTAGAATCATAATATGAACTGACCAGCCACTGGGGACTTGGCACTTGGCCTATTTAGACCATCTGTTTTAATCAATTAAAGAAAACAAAATTCTGCCGCTGTATATAGGTTGCATCAGTGTCAAAATTGTCATTTTTAAATTTTTGATGATTTTGTTTTTGGTTGATCAGACAAATGAAAAGAGCATGACCATCTTATAATGAATATCATTTTAATTCCATAAAACAAAACATCAGCAAAAATGTTTTGTTATCCGGAGTAGACAGTATTTAAGAAATACATTTGTTTCACAGGTGGGCACTTAGGCCGAGTAAAAAGGTAAATATGTTTCTCGTCCCCTCCCGCATCGTTTTTTAAGGATTTGGAAAAATAATTTTTATTTTTTGTATTTCATGCATAACTTATTTGTAAAAAGTGTTTGAAACGTTTAAGTCTGTGCAATAGATATGCCTCAGTTCAATAAGCATTTTAAAACATATTTTGTTTTGATCAACCCTCCAGTATGTCCAAAAACTCAAAAATAAAAAAGGCGACCTCCTCTTCCAATAACACATCTGGTACACTTGGCGAGAATGGGCCATTAATGGGTGATTTTGCATTGCCATTGAAATAAACAATAAAAAAGTCCCTCTTCCTCCTTTTGTTTTTCAAAAACCCGGACGAGAAACATGTTTTATTTTTTACTTGGCCTTACATATACTATTTCAAATATAAGGATATTTTCATTTCCGGTACCACATGTTTAACACTTGCCTTGTCATGGAAAGCGATTATTATATCCTTTATAATTCAAAGAACAAAAAAGATGGAATGCCATTATATAATTGTGAGCAACAGCAACTGCCACCTAAATTTGACTCCATTCTTTCATCTTAGGATCAGGTGACTTAGAATCCCATTAAAACCAAAAACATCAAAATGCATAGCAGTGTATAATAAGTTGTATCATATACAAAGTACAAAATAACCCAAGCTTTATCTTCCACCAGCCCTACCACAATGTATGAAAACTTTTTTAAGCAAAGCTTTGTTGAAAATGCAAAATCCTAGTGCCATGTAAATTCTTGTACTACAAAATGTTGATATTACCTAGCAAAAAATTTTTCTTATTTTTGGCTGATCAATTGCAAATGTCAAGTTGGGGATTACGGCAAGCCATGTGTCCTATTGTGAAGCGTCAGTGTAAAATTACGTGGAAGTCTATGGGAAATCACACTGTTGCTCAACATCGCACACAAAATGCTGTTGGTCAATGTGAAACTTGTGTTCAGTGTAGCATGTCGCGCGTCAATGTAGAGACCCCACACTGCTCACACATAGATCACGTTGACGGACAACCTTTTCCTTCACACTGACTAGCATACATGCAAGTTACACTGTTGACCGTTCTCATTTCTGGGCTCTCAAATTTTACACTGACGAACATTGCATTGGCACTAAATATTTACCATGTTTACTGACGGTGAACCATTGCATAGGCTATACATCCACTGACGAACTCAATTGCCAACATTACTGGCGTACATGTATGTATTAAGTCCACACTGGACGACGTAGGCCTAACTAGGCCTATATATTAAATTACATTGACGAACATCATTCTTTTTAAGTCCATTTAGACGACAATGGCAATACAAAACAAGTAGACGGGTCTCATACGGCATTGTTGGAGACTTGACACTGTTTTCAATATTAAAAGTTGAAAATAAACCCAAGGAATGTTTAAATATATCATTCACTAGGTAAATATATCTGTAGAGTATGATCTTTTGATTTATAAAGATGTTATTTGTATCTTGAAGTCACAAAGATGGAATTTTAAGCCGATTTTGTCCAAGTATTTTGCAATTTTAACTTGATTCACAGTATGTATAAGTTAGGCATGCTATAAATTAATTTGGGTGCCAAATAAACCAATCAGAGGTGTGCCAGCCCCCCTGGTAAACTTTGGCTCATTGCTGTTAGCTGATGGTGTGGGCCAAAAGCCTGGAAGAAAAGGGAAAGAGAGGGAAAGGGAAGAAAGAAAAGGAAGAGGAGTCAAGAGCAGATGTATAAGAGGAAGGGAGACTCTTTCACATGTTTCAGTGGGGTTTGCAGTTAGCTATAAATTAATAAAAGCCCAGTTGGTAAATACGTTCACATAGCTAGCTACCGGGGCTAGCTAGAGGTTGATTATCCATGTGAAGAAGTAGGCATATAGCAGACGGTCAGTGTGGAATGCAAGCGATTCATATGAGCGAGCAGCAGCACTGTGTAGATACTGTTGCTCAGTGTGGAATCATCGCCGGTTCAGTGTGAAGTATGAGCAAGCAGTGTGGAATCGTCGCCGGTTCAGTGTGAAGTATGAGCAAGCAGTGTGGAATCGTCGCCGGTTCAGTGTGAAGTATGAGCAAGCAGTGTGGAAAGCATTGGTCAGTGTCGATTGAATTGAAGGCAGTCAACAGTGTGGAAAGATGCAAGCGTCAGTGTGACAATTCCACACTGACCGTCCATCCACACTGACCAAGCCCACACTGACCAAGCCCACACTGACGCTACGTTTTACGTTGACGGGCAATATAGGACATATGGCTTGCCGTAGGGGATAGATCTAGAAAATGAAACAGGCGTCGGCTGTGTAGGCTGTGTGGGCTTTGGCCGCACCAATTTTCAGTCAGAAAAAAAAAAGAAGTTATTTTAATTTGATGCATTTTATTATAGTCCTAGCATAAATAACCACAACATTGTACCATAAAAAGATAATTTTAGCAACTGTTGTCATCTGGGGCTTATATTTTTTTATAACTAACGGGTGGGCGATGGGCCGCTCCACTTTTACAGGAGCCGCACAACTTTTATTTTCCTTCCGACGCCCATGAAATGAAATCATGTGGATAAAATACATCCTACAATGGGGTTTTCCTTCAAAATCTTAAAATATTTTTCATCCAAAATGGCACCACAATATTATAGCATCCTGTAGGCCTGTGGCAAAGGTATTATAAATTTAGTAGGCCTAAATCATCATTTTGACAGAGAAATAAAACTGACTCCCAATTTGTTGAATAATGGTTCCCACCCTGGTATTGAATCTTCACCTTGGGACCCGGTTTAGTAAACAGATTGGGCATATTTCATGCCCCATGTAGACACTCTAACCTGTAGTCAATTTAAAGGTCAGCGAGTACTACGTGAGGTCAAGATCTCTGCGCTCCCCCAGCGGGAGAGCAATCAAATGAAATGCTAGAAAATGCAGAGATATGAATTGCTACATGATGTGTAATCTGTAGAAATCAAGTTGGGCCTGCAAACATTTGTGACCATCCCTGATATGAAAGCAGAGGAGGATGGCCATGCCAACAATATTGTTGCCTATTAATTAATGGTACCTGATCCTTGGCTGATCACTGCTATACATCCCCCCTAAAGGCTGCTCAATGAAATAAGTGATACGCATGCTCGTCAGGAAAAACGTCGAAAAAGTGTTGGATTTTGGCCCATTGGCGTCGTTGACATCTTTAGGAAATAGGGTTGCCTTTTCAGGGTAACTTGTCTTTTTACGATATAATAATAATAATAATAATAATACAACAGCTTTTATAAAACGCATTACACCGAAGTCCCTTAGCGCATTACAAACGACAAAATACAAAACAAACAATGATATCAAAACATAGAAAATAAAAAATTGAATACTATTTAACTGATCTAGATAGTAGAAAGATCAATCATTACAAAATGCAATGGTAAATAAATATGTTTTCAAAGAAGATTTAAATTGTTCAACATTTCTTGAGTTTTTGATATGAAAAGGCAAAGTGTTCCAGAGATCAGGGGCAGCAAATGAAAAAGATCTATGACCATACAAAGCAGTAGAAACAGATGTCTTCGACTTTAGGGTCACTTTTTCGCCAGCTATTCTAATATTCCAAGAAAAACTACAGAAAAGGGCTTCCAATGTATTATTCATGTTTTTTATGGCAGAGAATAGAGCGTTGCACATATGAGGGTCTATTTCAGCGTGTTACACGATTAGGTCTAATGGGTCAAATGTCCATTGCAACAATTAGGGTCAATTTTAGTGTATTACGGCATTTAGGGGTATAATTTTGAATATTTTACGACATTAAGGGTTGGAATTTGCTGTACATGTATGATTTCGACATTTAGGGTTCAATTTTGAGGTGCTCTGACGAGCATGCGTACCACTTTTGTCTTAGAGCGCCATCCCCTGATACATCCGACACCCTTAGTGTGTAAAACTGTTAGACAATTCACGTAAAATACAACTTTGGGACGGTCACTAACATTATATTACTAATTAGTAAAAAATATGATAAAATCTATGAAAATCAACAAATTGAGAGTCAGTTCACGCGTAGTAGATTTGAAAATATAATAAACTAGGTTCATTACTATAAGAACACTCGTTGTTGATTTTTTAAGAAAAGGTAAAAATATGATTTTGTGACCCAATAGAAAAACATCTAAATGTATAAATTTGCGTTGAGAATTTCTTAGTGCCTGAATCTAGTAAATCTTGTCCTATGCCGCCTGTTTGAAAGTAGTCTGCAGCGTTGAGGGCTCATGTCCTTTTTCTGCGTCATCTGAAAGTTGTATTTGGTGCAGCTATGGATCAAGAGATCAGTATCAGTCACATTTGAAAAAAGAAAGAATATTATAACATAGACTTCAGTGTAAAGACCTACAGGAGGCTACACTGGTCCCTGTCTCTTTTGTCTTCCACCACTCTTCTCTAAGTATGCAGGTACAAATCAATCCTATTCTCTAACTTTAACTCCCTGCACTACTTCTCAGCTCAAACGATCTCCTCTGAAATATGCGGGTTTTTAACTTAGATTCGAACCCAGTACCCCTCGCACCATAATCCTATTATCACCATGCAAAGTCACTGAGCATACCCTGTCATGGCACCGAGTTTGTGATCATATCTAACTCCATCTATAACATATTTGGACTTGTGCAATTTGCCTAACTTTGTGATTTGTCATTTTTTGGTATTTGGTAGGCCTATGCACTGTATGCAGTGCACCAAGGAGGGTTTATTGAAAACATGTCCTCCTGGCCTGGCCTGGCCTCCCCTTTTCCAGTAAAATACTATGGTTTGTTTGTCTATTCTTAAAATTATTCTGTTATTATTTTAATGTACCGTATTCATTCCAATAACTGCCCCAATAAGCACCCACCCAAATTTTGGGTGAAACTTGGTACCAATAAGTTAAACTTAGTGAGTTCTTACCATGCAATTGAGATGATAAACTCCAATATTTTTTCCCTTTTAATTTTAATGTTTTGTGGTATTTCTTGCAATTTTTTGCTTTGAAAGGGGTTGTGTTTACTCAAGACTTTATCCTATAACTTTCGAAAATAAGGGCCCATGCAAAATGACTTTGTTAAGGGCCCCTGGTGGTTATTGGAATGACCTATACTCTCTTAAATTTGATGGATATTCTTCTACAATTGTTACAAACTCTGAGCAGAAGGCTGCACTTGTCAGCTGGTACATGTTGCTCATTGTATACAACTATAGTAGTATACATCAGATATATGCTACAATTAGCTACAGAGTGTCCACGAATGATTGATATCCGTTTTCAAAAAATCAGAAAAAATATTAAATCATAATTTTTCTTAAAACCAATAACTTTTCTACGATAGTGGATAAGTCTTCTACATGTTCCATAAGTTTCATCAAAATATCATGCTTCATTGCTTTGTGCGATGAGGTATTCGAAAATCGATACAAACGTGGTTTTGTACAAATAATCATGCAGGTATAGTACTTGTATTTTACTTTGTAACTTTGGAAAAGTAAAAGAAGGTTTCAGTGTAGTCAGTTTTAATTAGAAGTTCAATGATTTCTCTGATTACAAATAGAAAAATATACCCTGTTTGGAAAAATCTCTATAACTTTTCACAGGAACATGCGATTTGAAAAATTCAAAATTCTTCAGAAACTTAAAGACTTGTTTAACTTGAAAATTAAAAAGATTTGACCAAAACCTTACCCATTGGTCCACAAATAAATCTGATATTCGGGTATCAATCATTCGTGGACACTCTGTACAAGTAGGATACAACAACGGCATCGTTTTGCTGCGGCTGCCCACATATAATTCATCTTTTCATGTTTTGTCGCTGGTTTAAATCTCAGACCAAACCATGTTTCTATTTCTCATAAGCTTGAAGAGTGACAATACCACTTGTACTTTCTGCCCCCATTTCAACATGTCACTTGATATTGCAAGTATAGATGTATGAAATTGGGTAGTCAGGATGGCTGAATCAAATTATATCATTGTGAAAGAGATGGTTAACAAGCATCCGCTGATGGTACTGTCCAGCGTTGTATTGTATTGTATCAAACATCATGACAATGTTTACAGGAAAGGTTATTCGAACATAGAATTTAACCCTTTTGTGAAAGAATTATTGAAGCAGAATTAAATGAACATTTGTCAGGTAGAATTGCCTTGTCCTTATGTAGTCCCTGTTGAGACTGACCAATCAATACAAAAGCTATTCTACACCTGTCAGATATGCTCAACAAGCTTTTCTATGATCATTTATGTTCTTTCATGGGACTGTCTTAGTAGATTTATGTGAATACAACAAGTTTCATTCAATTTAACATCATCAAATGTATTGACAACTGCTAGACAAGAAACATTGTTGCTATTTTAGTTTTCATATAGTATACGGGTGACTTTTCTCAGCGTATTGCGATTTGATTGTGTGGCTCGTTCAGATTTCAATAAGATCTTTCGTAGATATTGTAGTGGTCAGTGAATTGATGTAAAGCGACAAGTGTAATAGTGTCTGGTCTAGGTGCTAAGGTTATGACTTGTTTACTGTGCCTAGAAGCTATAACCAGTCAGGGAGATTGGTTGATGGAAAAGAAGGCAGAAAGACAAGAATAAGAGAGAAAAATTGTGTTATGTTCTGTTGATTTTTGGAGGGTTTCACATTGTAATGTACAAAATAAAATAACTAGGAAAGACAGAAATTCATATCCTTAAGAAAATCATCAGAATCACAAATTTAAATCTGGCATCCCCCCCCCCCCTTACATCATCAGTTTTATAAAACATACTTATAGGCATTCTCAAATGGAAACCTGCAGACTACGCTGGACTCCGACGTCTTATCTAAAATAAGACGCCGGTAACCACTAATCAATCTAAGCACTTGATTGGCCCGTATCCGAAAGGTATTGGTTTCTGCGTCAAGCACTTACACGCGTGACACATTGGTGATTGCGCGAATTTCTTGTAACGCGTAGTTAAACGTAATGTGTCATTCAGAGGTCGCGTATGTAAACATCGCCATTTTATCAACCTCTTCACCAAAACCTACAATGTAGTGTAGTTAGATAGGGCGAGTGAGCTGGCAATTAAGTTGTGTAATTCTACTGGTCAAAATTTTGACTAATTATGATCAGCCGTTACCTGCAATGATGGGCAGTCTGAACCATATAGTGTAACACCCATATCGAGGGTACCAGCGTATCTGCAGACCCGATCCAGCCCACGGTGTCCTTAGTGGCCGTGTCAGTGACAAAATAAAATGGTCCACCAAATCTTGATATATGAGGACGACTAAATTATGCACACAAAAATAGAATGAAAATAATACTAAAAAATATCACTCATGTAGTGAATCTCGCATAAATATGTTTTATATTCCTAACAAAACCAACAAGCATACTTCTAAAATTAAGTTAGCTTAATTAAATTAAGTTTAGAAAAATAGAAGTGCTGTTGGTAGATGTGTAAGTAGAAATTTGTCTTTTAAAAAACATAATGAAACTTTGATTGTTTATTTTGGTTTTGTCATGTCTTTCTTGATTCAAAGAAGTTTTTATGAGTTGGCATATCTATGTGGAATCGTGGCTAATACCTTTAATACCCTGATCGGCATGGAATACCCAATCAAGCTATAGGCCCCGGGGGGGGGGGGCACTCCCATATATTGGCACGCGTCATGCTCCTGTCGAATGACCCCTTTTTTTTTGCTCCGCTCTCA
>JXSR01S033481.1:49649-79621 GCA_000969725.1 Ophiothrix spiculata
GCGGTAATAATGACAGCATGCAAAGTTTCATTGTAAAATTCAAACCCTATATATCAAAATATTCAGATATTGTTTTATTCATAATTATTGTTGTTGACAATGATGAATACTTCCTCCTTAGTTAAATTTTAAAATTGGCCTTTTAAGGAGATTTAATGCAAACTCCCAATTTCTTTTAATTTATCTGTGTTTTATAATGTGAAAGGAATGTTTAACAGACAAATCTTTGGCTCTTTCTTGATATATGGCATCAACAAATACACTAAGAGAATAGTCTCATACCCAAGATCAAGAAACACAGCAAAATTTAAATTTTGACTTTTATAAAGGTTTTAATCAAAATTTTAACAATATCTGGTAATAATACTCTTTCCTTCATATTGAAATGAAAGATCAGAGACATGGATTTGGACTGAAGGCTTATAAGCCTTCAGTAATAGACAATAATAGATTAAAATCTAGCACTTCAACTGCACAAAATGCACAAAATCTTGGACTTAAATTTCTCAGTTGGCAGAGCATCCACTTAGTAAACGAGGGGCCCGGTTAAAATCCCAGTCAAGGCTTGGTTTATTTTTCTTAAGTCTTGGCCAATACGAGAAAAAGAATACAGACTTGCACTAATTTCACCTAGTGAACAAAGTAATCATTTATCATGATCAGAATCAGTTGAAATTTTCAGCATGCATGTATTTTGAATTCATACATTTATTTTGTATTCATCTTTATCTAGATTGTAGATACGGAAGAAGTAAGGTTCTAAATCAGGGGTGTCGGAACCATGTAGGCCGTATGGGCTTTGGCCACACCACTTTCAAGCCAAAAAAATAAAAAAATAAATACATTTAATTCAATTTGATGCATTTTATTATGTTTCTAGCATTAAAAACCACAACATAGTACTTTACAAACTGTTTTAGTAAATATTATCTTCTGGGGCTTAGTTGAATCCATATTTTTGATAACCAAATGGCCACAGGCTGCACCAGTTTTACCAAGAGCCGACCACTTTTATTTTCCTTCCGACGCCCATGTTCTAAATACTTCAAGATCATTAAATCTCCTTTAATTGACCCTTGCTCTTGAATCATTTAAAAAATATATGTTTAATTGTTTAATTGAATGTAACTGAGGCATTTAGCTACCAATCGAAAATGATTTAACACACTAGCAAGTTTATGAGACAGTGCATGTTGGCTTGAGCTTAAGATGCTTTTACCATATCTAACAAGATTTACTGAAATGTCAATTTCACTACTGTCCGCCTAATGGCTAATATTTCCTGTATTAACAATATTCCTTAAGGACAACCTTTCTTGTGAAAAAGTGAAGAGGATTTGATTCACTATAAACAGGAAATCCCTAGGTAGGGAAACTCCCCTTGGTTGTTCAAATGATCTAGTTTAGAGGCTACAGAAAATATACACTGCTGTTCAAGAGGATCGTTAAAACTGCCCTGTTCTCCTTCATGAAATAATCAAATTAATTGTATAGATTTTACCAGAATGTTGTTTATTTATATATATGTTTTTCGCAGAAGAATAAATTGGTCTTCTATAAGAAATGTTCACGTATGAATGTACTTTTAGAATAAGTTCAGATTTTTATATCATACACCAGGTCCATCTTGCTTTCATAAAACATTCAATATTACACTCTTGTTACTGCTTGGTAATGGTAATGGGGCCCCATTGGAAATAAGCCTGCATATGCATTTGCTGGGCTTTTATGGGTTATCCCGGCCTTACATCTTTGGTTGTTGTGACATGTGACTCTGTTTTATTTTCTGCAGCTTTTGTAATATCGTATTGTAGTGTATCTTCTTTGATGCTTATTATTGTATTGTATATGGTTGTAAGTCCATATAAACTAAACTAAACTAAACTTGTTGTAGACTTAAATATGTTTTTATAACACTGAATTTCCTTTCTGTAAACATACATAAAGTCTGTCCTTTAAAAATCGGTTGAAATACCCATGATCACATACCGCGACAATTTGAACAATAATTTTGTTCATTAAAAAACATTCACAAGAACAAAACAAAAATCCTTATTCTGAAGCAGCCAATTAAGCATGGTTCTTTTAAACTTTTACCACTTTTCGAAAATGTGAATAAAGAAATAAGCTTTTATAATGTAATTTTTAATTATTCATTTATTCATATATAAAATTTTCATAAGAAGAAATGGTGATCTTATTTGTACATAGACCCTGAAAATTCTGTCAAGAACTATACTCTAATCTAAGGTAAATAGATCTATTCACTAGTAAGATTAGTACTACATAAACCCTCTTTAGATATTTCATTCTAAATGTAAGTTACACGACCTTTGTATTTTTCTAAAACAGCCATACTGTCTTTGATTCCTCTCTTACTACAACTAATCTTTATGTACACTGATAATTATCTAGTCCCTGCATTCCAGCACAGTTTAGCAGGTGTGAAAGAAGAAGACACTTGATCAATGTTTCCTTTGCTACATGATATGAAATGATCAAATAATGCTGCAAGGAAATGGCTTCTTCATTTATTCATTATACGGCTTCCCCGGTTCCGTACTATTCACACATTGTACAGTTGTTAGATGTTTTAGCTACAGCTGCAAGGCTTTTGTAATGAATTATTTGGTTGATGCCTGGATGATAGCTGGTGTGTTTAACAAGCAGGGTTAAATACTAGTTGAAAAGATATGTAATATCCTTGACTCTTTTGAAAGTGATGCCAGTAGGGTCATTAAAATATTGAGATAATTTCTTCCAATAGAAAAGTCACAAAGATTGCAATGATACATTGATAAAGGATAAAATTTATTGATGTGATTTTTTAAATGCATAATGATAGATTGGTGTATGGTTTTACAGTTTTCTGAGTTGACTTGTAGTTATAGTACTGAGATTGCTTTAACTCTCATTATACCTTTTAGGGAATAATCAATTCAGACCCAAGCTGACCAAAACTGAGGTACTTTGGCTCATGACACAAAGCAGTTATCAATATCAAATGACTCAAATATATTATCATATTTCTGGTTTATTTTATTCAGACTCATATTACAGCCATTGGCTGAATTACATGAATTTACAATATTTAAAATATTTAAAAATGCAGGCAAAAATAATGATAGATTAATAACTGCGTATTACTTGACGCGAGTGAAATTGTACAACAATAATGCACCGCATGCTGAAGTTGGAGTTCCTTGTGAGTGTGGACAAGCGCGCAAAATTTCAAAACAAATTTGCTACTTTTACCTAAAATGGAGATAAAATCTTGATTAACGCGCAAAGCAAATTTTATAGAATATTAACAATCGCGTGAAGAATGGAGAGGAAAAATCTTGAAGAACGGGCGAAGCGCGCACATTTTTTTAACATTTTACGTTTGAATATCTAAAGAGTTAAAACTTAAATATGAGTGTTGATAAGTTGGGGGATAGGGGACGAAAAAGTTGTGCCACCTCCCCGCTATGTCTTCCTTGGTGCCACCAGTGAATACATGAAAATGCTATAATTGTTTTGCTTTAATTTTCATTCCTAACGTCAGTTTGGGCGGTTTCCAGTGGCTTTCCCTTTAGTATCTTCAAAACGATGGGGATACCGGGGTAATTACACAACTAAGACCAAAAAATCTACGAGCAAAAATAGTCTATGAGAAAGTAAAGGACTTTTTTGACATGCGTGCGTAGCGCGTTAAAAAAAAAATCGTTATTTAACAAAATTCATTAATTAACAAAATATAAGCTGAGTCCGTTGATTTTAGACAGCTGAGGCGGGACTGGGGAAGATGGCTTCATTCGTGGGAGTTGGTCCAGATGCCTGATTTAACCGAATGGAACTTTTCCCCCGGCCCCCCCTTTGGGCACGCAAGTGTTTGAAACATCTACATGTTAATCTGCTCATGCATGACATGTAACACCATTACTTCTTGTGTAAATTTTCATGGTCAAAATAGTGCTGAGTTAATAGGATATTTTGTTAACAAGAATAAATATCCTATAGTTTTCTATTGCTCACTCTCAGACACATTTTTGCCTGAAGCATTTATTTGGCTCAATTGCTTTATGTAGGTGATAAGCCTTCATTCAAATATGGAAAAGTATATATTAAATTTGTGACCAGTACAGAATACCTATCTTTACCTCTTGTGAGCTCTTGGAAGAACAGGGGAATATGTTACTCGGCTGTAAAATTTGATGTTTATTGTTGTCGGGGAATGGAAGCCCTTTGCAAAGCTGTTTAACATAGCTTTTTCATAGTTTAAAAATGAGCATCGTGGACTCATAGCCAATGTTCCTTGGAAAACACAGAACTTATTAGAAATAAGGCAACAACATATCATCAGTTTTTCAAAATCAGTTTTTCAAAATGTTGTGAGAAGACCAATGCCAAGAGCAGAGTGGTACAATGTTTGGCAGAGACAAGGACAAAGGAGTGAAAAAGACTCAAGCAAATATTGATCCAGTCAATATAAAAGTAGTAGAAAATATCAATATTTTAATTTATGCAAGTTGAACTTGCTACTACTATAACCATTAACACTTTAAATGGTACCATAACTTGAATGTTTGAGAAAACATTAGGGATGATGTTGAACTTGTCCAATGCCCCTTTAATCTTTAATAATTCATATTTTGCATGAAATATTAGTGAATGTATTGAAAGTGTCATGAGATAATAGAAACAGGTGTCAAAATTGCATTTGTTACTTAATTCTTGCTGCCTTTCAAATGTTTAAAAAAAATTCTGAAAGTTTCAAATGCCAGTTAGAATAATCTAAGTGCCATGATTTAATAGTAAAAGGTGTTGTTACTACATAGATAAATGTATGATGTTTCAAACCTGTTAAATTGTTCTAAACACCAGAGTAGTTAAGATGTGTTCCTATCATATGCCTGCTTATTTTGTAACAATCCACACTTTTCCACAAAATGTCAATAGATTCAACGAAAGTGTCATGAGATGATATAAGCAGGTGCCGTAGTTGTATTCATTAATATATTCATTTTGACCTAAAGGAATTTACAAAGTGTAAACTTGGAGTAAAATGTAAGTTAAAAGAGAAGAAAATTGCAGAAAATGTTACAAGCTGAAATGTAAAACAAACCAGTACATTCTTTTGTCATTGCTGTATACATCCATGTTTAAAAAGTTCAAAGTCTTCAATAGATTACAAGCACTACCTACAATTATTTGTATATAGAGGTTTTCAAATGATAGCAATTTCAACAACTCACTGTATCTTCTTATACAGGAGCGTACCGTTGTTGATTTGTGATGAATCCACAGTTGATATTCAAATAAGCGCGTCACGCACGGTACAGCGTACACGGAGGTGCGTTTACGCAGTGCACACAAATCGGCGCACTGTTCATCGCGCGTCAGGAATTTGAGTACATGCAAGGACTGGCGCTTGGGAACAGTTAAAAACGACAAAGCAACAATCATTTAAAAACTAGCATTTTGTTTCAGATTCTTCAAAGTATTTTTTTATTGAGATGAGTATCTGTTAAATTGAAAACATTTAATTTAATTATACGTATTCAGGAAGATTTTCGTTGTTGAAAGGTATTCAAACATGCTACAGAGTTGTTCATCGCTAATCAACAACGATGCATCCGATGCGTCGGCGTATTTTTATCACACTCGGGTGGCTAAAGCCACCCTAGCGCGATAAAAAATACGCAGACGCATGGATGCATCGTTGTTGATTAGCGATGAACAACTCTGTAGCATGTTTGAATACCTAAATGTCAAGTGACAACCATTTTGAATCTGTTCTAATTAAACATTATGAATTAAGACAATTTTGATTACTTATTCAATGTATTATACGGAAATATTGCAAAATTTATGAAATAATGATTTTTCTATATTTAACTGCTGATAACCGCCATTTTGAATTTTCAAGATGCAAAATGCAAAAATGGGTCCCAACCTAGAATGATTGGGCCTAGAATTCTCTACATTAATGCCAAATTTTATGCTTTTCTAACAAGTCACAAAATTCACCAAACATATCCTAAAGTAATAATCACTAGGATTAAAAATAAGACAGTATTGATATCACTGACAATGAAACAGGTGTTTTCCCGACATTTGAGTTTGGAATTGACCCTGAACATGACCCATGAATATTCTGTATATCAAATTACTAAAATATCCCTGATGCTAACTCCAATTAGAATAGTATATGTATAAATTGTTTAAAAGCAAGCATTATCAATAACCCTTACCCTCCTACGTACTACACAGTACTACAGTAAGAAATCAGGAATTAGCCTAAGTCCGAATACAGATGGCGGATATAAATGGTCAGGAAATTGCTGCCCGGGCAGGCCACGCTCGGTGGCTTGGCATAGCTGGACATTGGAACGGGATAGCGGGGATCAGGGGTTCGAATCCCAGGGAGAACCGGGGGGAACCCGAAAATTTTTCATGACGTATTTGGACTTAGACTGTATTTAAGCATGCGAGAGTAAGGGTTATTTAACACCATCAGCGTGTAGTACATATGCATCACTTAACCCTTACCCTCCTACGTACTACAAAGTACTACAGTAAGAAATCAGGAATTAGCCTAAGTCCGAATACGTCACAGACGGCGGATATAAAATAGCGGGGGTCGGGGTTTGAATCCCAGGGGGAACCCTAAATTTTTTCATGACGTTTTTGGACTTCGACTGTATTTAAGCGTGCGAGAGTAAGGGTTAATATTACAACAATATAGAAGTTTGTTATATTCTTTGGAATTTACATAACCGAAAATTGATATCAATTACAGCGATGTCCAAATCAACAGTAATAATTAATGTAACCATACTGTATCCACTTCATACCAGCATGCCAAACATGACTGCAGTATAGGCCGAACCATAGTCGGCCTCCAAACAAAACATTTGTTTGTGACGTCAAACTGACGAGTGACTCCAAACAAAATAACTTCAACACCGAGTTGAGACCAAATAAAATTTTGCGCTAGATTGCACATGTTATTTATATATATGTTGCCATATACACTGGACCAAATGTTTGTTACCCGTTCATACTTTAAATTCAATAGCAAATATTTGGTGACGTCACAACCAAATGTTTGGTAGGGAAAATTTTGTTTGGAGGCCGGCTATGGTTCAGCCTTATCTCTATTAATGTTTCATTCTTTAGTATTGATTTGTGAAACTTAAGAGTGACAGTGTTTATTAATATAAAGGGCTAGTTAAAAGGAAACACTTTAATTGGATTAGCAGAGTCGGTACTGTACAGAGTGTTCACAAATGATTTGTACTGTGTTTCAAAAATTAGATAAAAATATACAATCAACATATTTCTAGATAAGAGTTGGTATTATACATAAAAGAATATGTCTTCTACATTTTCCATATCCATAAGTTTCGTCAAAATTGTATGCTTTGTTGGTTTGTGCGACATTGCAATTGTCGTAGGTTTTTTTCTATTTCTACATCTTTTATGCATGTTTTGATGAAACAAATGTGTAATTTAGTTGTGTCTTATAGGTGTGAGGGCTTGTCAAAGGCATTAATATCGGGCGGAGGCGGTCTGAAAAAACCTCATTGTTGGGTGGGTTTTTTTTAATCTCAAAAATATTTTTTAAGATAAAAGCTTCAAACTAGCTATGAAGATACAGAGTGTACATGTCTTACGTATTCACATAAAAGTCTGACAAAACATCATGCTTCTAGGATTTTACAACAAAAAATTGATGTTGGCATATATTTATGTAGGTTTTTCTACTTCATCCAAGTTTGTGAAAGTACACTGACTTTATGACATCACTGAGACATCATTCCATGATCGATGGTACACCATTTTGTTATCAATGGATAGAAGAGGTCCTTACCTAGAAAATGATAGCAAACAATGCATAAAGAGTTCCAAAAAGAAAGCCTAAGAGGTGTTTCAACAATTACATAAGTGAATTGAATCAAAATACTTAAAGTGTA
The DNA here is from genome assembly GCA_000969725.1 of Ophiothrix spiculata. Lineage (NCBI taxonomy): Eukaryota > Metazoa > Echinodermata > Ophiuroidea > Amphilepidida > Ophiotrichidae > Ophiothrix > Ophiothrix spiculata. The sequence continues at coordinate 57,611 of JXSR01S033481.1, forward strand.
AATAAAAACACACCTAATAAATATGTATTGCAACTTTTCAAAGGAATATGGGATTTTAAAAATTAAAAATTCTTTAGAAATCTAAATATATGCTTAGGTTACTGATAGAAAAAAATCTGACAAATTGTATTTGTATAAGTGTGTAAAAAATCAATAAACCTGATATAAATCATTCATGGACACCCTGTATAAGGCTAAAGTATAGCATAACATTAAGATAACATTCTAAGATATTCAACTGGGATAAAGAATGGTGACTTAGTGATGGATAGTGCAATATCCATATGGCAAGTGTATTGACCACAGCTCACTAAACTGACCATCCAAATTCAATTAAGTATTCCTTTGACCATTTGCGGCATCATGAACAAATTGTGCTTTGTTTGCTAATCAGCTTCCTTCAATTCAACACTCAGGAGATTTATCACTTTAATTTCCTATTTTGCAATATGTTATCTTTACAAATGAACTTTGGCCAAAAGCTGTTTCTAGGAAGTCTGACCTTTTAAGGGGAGAATTGCGGATATATGTGACCGTCCATCCCAAACCAGCCATAAATGCAATCTCTTGTCATTTTCACTTTATTAATTATTTGCTATATTTTCTGTTATTTGTCTTAAAAATATGTATATTTATTTCACATTTCCTATCATTTTCTTGAAATTAAACTCTGCTGGTATTCTGTAGTAAGCACAAGGATTGTGATCTGTCAAAAAAACCAATATTGGCAAATTACAACCTTGACATGTATTTTCACCTGTAGCGCATAGTGAAGTTTCTGGCATTTACAGCTCATACGGGCTGGACAGCCACATATATAGACCATTTTCTCAGATTTTAGTCATATATGGTACATAAATCCTGTAATTTTGTACAGTGGCATAACCATAATGTAAATTACATTTAACAATAACATGTGGCATATCATGGTAGTATGATAATGTCAAATTCATTCCCAATGGTATATATGACGATCCATCAGTAACCTCCAATAAAGTTGGGATTTTTTTCATTTTGAGCTAAAGCACAAAATACACATGAGTCATATACTGGCAAAATTGTGATTTTTGCAGATTTAATATACTCATAACTTTCTTAAAGCCCATTTTAAGTACCACTTTCCATCTTATAGAATTCAAAATATCTAAACACGTTTTTGAACTTTTTTTCCATGTAGTTGAAATTGAAATATGTAAATTTTTCACTTGTACATTTCCTAACAAGTTATGTTACAACAAATCCTAGCACTTCTTGTGGGGGTCATATGAATTTGAAACAAATATCATTTTAAACCCGAATATTATATGTGATGGCTCACCCCGAAAGGGGGGACTTTGCAGATGATATCAATTTTGATTTTATCATTTCATCTGTTACAGAATTATTAAAGCTTTGAAATGACACCTTGCTTGTTGAAATTGATCAAGGCGGTCAAATTTTACAACAGAAAATCTGGTGGAAATTCTTATTGTTTTCTGTATTTTTCGCTGCCTATTTTCATCAGTGTCTTGAAAAGTGTTCTGTCACAAAGTCCCCCTTTTCGGGGTGAGTCATCACATATGTTCTTTTTGAATCTGCAATAAAACCAAATTTACAAAGGGCCAACTTTATTGGAGGTTTGTTGTGGATGGTCACATATTCAAAAAATCTTAAATAAGTATCACTTAAAATCTTCAATATTATTGTTTCTTTAGAGTAAACATGTACAACTATGGATAAGTATTGAGACAGATGTTTAAGAAAAGAACATATAAGTGTTGTATGTCCTCAATTTAGATGAATTTCATAACATATGGTTAAAGTATAATGATATGGCTTGATATTCAATTGGGAATGAGAATGGTTGGCCTAGTGGTGGATAGTGCGATACCCATAAGGCAAGTGTATTGACCACTGCACACTAAACTGACCATCGTAATTCAATTAAGTATTCCTTTGACCATTTAGGGCATCATGGACAAAATGTGTTTTGTTTACTAATCGGCTTCCTGTATTCAATTTAGAACCCAGTAGATTTATCACTATAACTTGCTATCAGAAAGCAATGTGTTTCAGCTATTCATGTAAGTAAAATGACTGTTGGTGATAGTATGTTTCTAGGAATTACATCTAGTATAATCATATTTAGTATAAAAATATTTGAAACACTCAGTGGCCTAACCAGAATGAAGGTGGTAGGAGATAAGGGCAGGATTCCCCTGATCAAAGTCCTTCCCTCTACTTCTTGTCCCCAAATATGAAAATGACGGGGTAAATGAATGGAGGTTTTACAGTTTATACTTCCTTTTGCAACTGTCTACCCCCTCCCATTTCAAATGAAATGCCTAGATATGTCTCTTGTGAAATGCATATTGCATTGGCATGCCAGAATTTCCAAATATATTCAAAATATATTCCAATTAATTTTCACAAAAATGCATTATGGTTGAAGAAATCTATTTTGGTAAAGTGTAGAAACCAATAACAAAGTAAGCTATCTACTCATTGAACAATAGGAGTTTCCTATCAAGAATAAGTCATTCACAGAGTTTGATAGGAAACTAAAGCACCATGTTTACCTAACCCTAACCATACTGAGCAATTTCCTCGGAAATCTGCACGTTAAAAATGGCGGGTTTCCACCTGGAATCGAACCCGGGACCACTCACTTCCCAACCCAACTGTCACTATGTCAAGCCACCGAGTACGCGCTGCCATGGCAGCGATTTTGTGACAATTGCTAACTTCTGTCTATGACGTATTTGGACTTAGGCGAGTTTCCTACCTACGTGGATTGTGATTTTGTGTGATTTGGTACGGTTAGGGTTAAAGCAGTTATTGTCAAAATGACAGTATTGTTTTATAATTAACTTTTAATTTTTATTTTGTAAGCACTGTAAGGCTTGATACAGATGAGTATAGATGACACTAACAACAGATTTGACTGAGAATCTGACAGGATATACAAAGCAAAGCTTATCTTTTTATGTTTGCTGCTTGAATTTTAAGTTGTTGTTTTTTTATCAAAGACAAGAGTCCTCATAATCCATTGCAAAGTAAATTGGATTTGTTAGCTTTAGTGGGCAATGCCTGTTTTTATAAAGCTGAGAAGCTGTTTGCTGATTGATTTTTAAGTTATCTTTTTATTTTATCAAAGACAAGCATCTTCATAATCTGTTGAAAAGCAATTTAGTTTTGTTGGCTTTAGCATGTGATGTATGTTTTGTAAAAGCTGGGGGAAAACAGATGTAGATTTGAATGTGGCAGATTTTCTACAATTATATTGTTTTTCTTCCAATTAACTTTTAATTTTTATTTTGTGAGCACCAAAAACTTGATACAGATGACATGTTTTAAACTAAAAGTATATAATAGACAACATTGACAACAGATTTGACTGAGAATCTGACAGGATATACAAAGCAAAGCTTATCTTTTTATGTTTGCTGCTTGAATTTAAGATAGCTTTTTGTTTTATCAAAGACAAGAGTCCTCATAATCCATTGCAAAGTAAATTGGTTTTGTTGGCTGTAGCATGCAATGTCTGTTTTTGTAAAAGCTGAGAAGATGTTTGCTGCTTAAATTTCAAGTAATCTTTTTGTTTTATCAAAGACAAGCATCCTCATTACCCATTGAAAAGCAATTTGGTTATGTTGGCTTTATCATGTGATGTATGTTTTGTAAAAGCTGAGAGAAAAAAAAGAGATGTAGATTTGAATGTGGCAGACTTCCTACAATTAATTTGTATTCAAATTTCATTGTTCTGTGTTCTCTTAAAAACAAAATCAAGTGCAGATTCTCTGTTTTGTACAGTATGATATTGAACTCACATTTTTAGGATGAAAAATGTGATGCAAACATCTTTGGTCCAAACGTCAAAATTAAGTTTTTATACAGTTTGTTTATTCCTCTTTAACATGATACAAAACTTGTGTGTGTGAAACTGACTTTTAGAGCCAAAACTGAACAACCAAGATCACACTTTGGCAATCACATTTCCAAGTAAAATATGTTTGAAATTCAAAATGTTCAATAAAGCCTAAACAATGCTATTAGATTACTGGAATTACAAGTACCACTTCTAAACCCCATAACATTATATGTTTTCATGTCAGATTTCAACCTTATAGCTTAACAAATTATAAAATCTGTCAAAATGTTTACTACGAGGGTCATTCAAAAAGTTCTACCTGTTGTATCATAACTTTTGTTCTATTGAAGGAAATTACTTGAAAATTGGCAAAAATATAGCTAAGAATGTACCTACACATGGTGAAACAACCAATTCAATATAATAATACAGATTTCTGATGGTGACCTGAAACCACAGTAAGGTTTGGTAACACCAGAAACAGTGAAATATTTAAATGACATTGCACCTGAAATTATATAGGCAGCTAATGTAAGAATAACTATCTGTATACCCAAATTTTAAGTGAGTTACTAAACAAATTTAAGATGAAAGTGTACCTAAGAGTCCAGCAAGTCATTTATCAATGACAAAGTAATTCCCAATATTTGAAAGGATACATTTTACCCTCTCAGATTACGAATATCAGAATAGAGTGTTTCTCTATAGCATGGCTTTTCAAAGTGCATTTTTATGTGAAAAACAACATTTTACGTTACTACGCTACATTTGTTTAGTCAAAAAATTGAAATTAGTTCCCCTTCTGATCTACTATGAAAATATATATCAAAAATAAAGCTTCATAATACCGTCATTTTACATCTTGTTTTTTAAGTTTAATTTCTCCGTAAACTGTGTCTTTGGTGATTTTAATGATATTATTTCATGGGCTTTTTGTTCCTATTATTGTTGAGCCTGTGAATGACCATTATTATCAGTTTAGGTCAGCTTTTTTAATCATCCCGTATACTTGTATGGTCATTCCTATGTTTTATTAAATTTTCATTGTATAGCAATACTAAACAGCTACGTTATGGCCTTTTATTAAATTCTCTGTACTTGAGCCCCTTTCAAAAATACTGCACAAGTTTTGACCATTTCCAGTGTACAAAGTCTTAATGTGGTTTTCAAATCACCTGCCAAAAATCTAGAAAAGATATTGATACGTTTTTTTACTATGTGTAGGTGACATTATTAGCTATATTTTGCCAATTTCCAAGAAGCCACCTTTATTAGAACTTTTTGAATGACCCTCGTATATAGAAAAAATGCTCGTCCTAATTTTGAACCACAAGTGGTGGAAATTGGCAGTATTTACATGACTGTCCCATGGATTTTTCATGCTAAAAACTAAATTTATTGAAAGTATACTCTTTAAGGAACCCAAATTTTACCATACCAAAATCAACCTCCCAATTTTTTCCACACATTTTCAACTTCAGCCAACTGTGTTTCTCAACTTGTCACAAGGTCGTACCTTTTAATGTGCCATGTCACCAATGTGAACCATCTTTCTGCCCCAAATGGTATAGATTTTCATATAAAATATAAGCCACAAATCACAAAGTTTAATTTTCATCACTTTAATGAGTAATAAATATTTCAAAAAAATGTTACCTATTTGGGAAAGCATGGTGTTAAAAGCCAACAGAAACCATATTACCATGGGGGAGTATTACAATTTAAAATGTGCTAAATGAAAATACTAAAGGTAATCATTACGTGACTGTGGAGAGATGTACAAGTATCTTCTGGTTTTATATTACATCCAATTAGGCACTGTAAATCCAATTGAAAGGATACAAGTGGCCAAGAACTTGAGGAGAAGTGATGATGTAAATTACCGTAGTATCCAATTTCTACCTGTATGAGAGGTTTTGGGGCATAGGATTACTTTGCATTCTTGATATATGTTTTAAAACACCAAGCAAGAAGAAACAAAACAAGCTTTATTATGTAACCAGAATTATGGTATATTTCTATTAAATCATACGTTCAGGCCTGCAAAAACATAGTTTGTCCCTGTTGAAACATAAATGGTAAATATATTTAAAATTAGATCAAAAAGCACCTGATTTGCACTGTATGCAGTTTATGCAACTGTACTTCATTGAAATTATTCTTTTGTTTATTTCCAACTAATAAAGAAAAATGCCTTGATACCTTCACACTTTGACAAACTGTAGCATTCCCTTCAAAATTTGCCAAAATGCTGTGATACCCTGAAAAATTGTTGAATTCAAAGAGAATTTAAATTTAGACTTGCCTTTCAGCCTTTCAAGAACTGCTGTGCCCACAAGAGGCTTATTGCAATTATATAGTTGAGTTATTCTAGTGGTGATTACATGCTGAAATGATAAAATCGAATGATTTCCCAAATATAAATAGGCACACTTAAATAATATAATAGACAACATTGACAACAGATTTGACTGAGAATCTGACAGGATATACAAAGCAAAGCTTATCTTTTTATGTTTGCTGCTTGAATTTAAGTTGAAAACCATGTTAGGATGGTTGACCTGTTTTTTTTTTTAAATATGTCTATTAAAAACATTGCGAAATTTGTTATAATCAGGAGAAAATCTTGAGCTATACAAATTGCTTAAGAGCAAAATATGGTGAAGCCAGACCTAAGAAAATGGAACCAAAAGTAAAACTCTACCTATGGAATTGATCTTAAGGGTGATGCTTAACAATTCACAGTTGCCATTAGGCAATATAGTACAGGGGCATATGTCACATTTGCCATTCACATTAGCCATTAGGCAATATATTTCTAGGAAGCAAAGGAAGTGGTGCAATTCTGACCTTAGCTTAGATGAAAAAAGGTGATAGCTTGAGGACGGTGGGTTCAAGGTTCAGAGTAATGTCTGCTATAATGCATCCTGACACTGGATAGTGTTACCATGATACAAAATTATGCTATAATTAATCTAATATAATGAGCTCTCTCAGAAACCAATGACTCCAATAATACAAGTGTTACTATGACCATGATGTAATTTATAGAACTGATATTACAATTACAGACTGAGGGAACATGAAGCAGACATGGAAACATTTCAGTGGCTTTTACTTATATGCAAATACTTGTATTTGCAATTAATCTTCATTTATATACTGCTCACTTGCTTGAATCGGACATTTAATATTCAAAATGATTATGATTGTAGGAAAAAATGAAATTAATGCCTCTTAATGTAGTGCATTCTTGGAATATATATTTTGGTGTCCTCAATATATATTAACAATATCATAATGATTTGAATTTGAAGACCAAATATTTGAGTTGCCAAATATTAAAATACTTATGTTTTATCATGAGGTCTGTATCATCTAATAACCACTACTGAACAATGTAAATTGATAAATCTGGTTTAATTTATAATAATAATAATAATGATATTTTTACAGTGCCTTTTAACCAAATAGGATACAAAGCGCTCATGATTTGCTGCAGGTAGATCGTCATAACCATTTCACTTCACTTAGAAGTGCTTCCAAAGAGCACATTCTATCAGTACTATGGTTGTAATATTCACCCTTTGTGCAGCTTCCCATAACCTTGGTGAGAGTAGACTCAGATGGACAAATCTAATGACAGTTTTAGATGCAGGAGGAAGACCGGAGTAACAGGAGTAAAACCTATGGAAGCAAGTATGGACTGTAAACCAAATGCACATACAGCGCCGGGGCCAGGAATTGAACCCAGGACACCCGAAAACTCAAAGCGAGGGAAGTAACGCTACGCTAACCCACTTCCCCCAAATTCTGCTTTTATATACCACACTTTGTGATCTTTGTTTTGAAACAAAAAATTATGAGTTGTGAATACAAAATCAAGCTTGTCCAAAAATATATTGTGCTCTAAAGAAATGTGTTAACCCGGCCTATTTCCAGTAATTAGAGAAGCGGTTTTGAAGTTGTAAAACAAGTAAGAACATGGAATTAATTTTCTACAAATAGATCCAATTACCTTTTGTGTAACGAGATTGTTTGTTACTGCTTTAGGCTTAAGCTTTGTAACCCTGGTAATGTAGGTGAAGTTGATTGTGATTATTTTGGTCTTTATATTGTTGTTTATTTTTATATTGTTGTTTTTCCCCAGTTTTTGAGGGAAAAGGTTGTGTAAATTCAACAAATTTAGCAAGATAATCAGAACAGCATTGAATTTTGACACCTAGGTGCAAAAGGTCTTGGCTTTTTGTTACTGTCGTTTTTATGAATTGTTTGACATAAAATATGTTTTATATCAACTACAAAAAGTTGGATCATTTTTCAAATTAACAGCAATGAAAGATACATTTCTTAACATAAAGCGTAACTTTGAACAGAGAGTTATAAGCTTAAATGCAACCAAAATTGACTCTTTCTCTGGGTTTATTTACAGACAATCTCTAAATTTTCTCATGGTGGAATAGTATGTGATCAAGAAAATAAATGGATGAGTGAGAATAATGATGAATATATTTAGTCCTCAAGTTATTTCACAATCCACTATTCATGCTTCAAGATATCTAAAATATCCGGAAGAATGCATTTATTCAATTTCAAAGACGTTGCAAAGGAATAAGGAAACAAAAACCAATTATCAAATGTATATTAACAATCATTCTTTGTGCAATTTAGAATATTGTGCTGAGATGTATTTTAGCAAATAATTTTGAACAAAAAAACACCATCACAATATCGTTATGTAGATTGTTTCCAAGTACAACTGTAAAACAACCTGCTTATCTTTACAGCAATGCTCTGTCACAAACATTCTTGAGAAAACATATGTTTCTGTCTCAATATTGCATAAAGTTTAATATAAAAAAAAAAGCTGTATACATTTTGTTGAAACAAAACCTGTCTATCAGTTTTGTATTTGATGATAACACTATTTCAAGCATTCAGATCAGATTTCTTTTCAGATATTCAGTAAATGAATATTCATGACTCATTTTATGACTTAACAAATTGTAAAAGCAACCATAATCGAATGGAGTATATATCAAAGTGTTAAGAGAATTAAACTATCAGATACATTATTACAAATTGCAGGTTGCATGTCAATGTTATCCTTAATTAAACCATATCATAAATAATACATTGTAATTGAAACTACGATGCTATGTTTATTCAATTCTTAAACATGATTTATTGAGATTCCTTGCATTATGTTCTGTTTCTGTATCCTTGAATTATATTAATATTTGATGGTGGATCTGAAAAAGACATGTTTCAAACACCTCTGGGAAATATAAAGTAATATAATTATGTATTTTGTAAATCTACTTTAACTAATATTTAACACACTAGTAATTTGGAGTTGAAATAGCTTATTATTGTTTAAAGTAATGAGCTTTGACGTAAACTTTGTAAAAGGTTAAAGAACAAGAGGAAATTGATAATATTCTCGTCAATAGAAGAGAGTGATGTCAGGGGAATAAATTAACTGAATATTTTCATGCAGATTCATAATGACAAATTAAACTTGTTAAGAACATTAAAGTTATATCCTAAAATATTGTACACTTGTGAGGTTAAATTTCAAATAATCATTTGATTTTAAATTTACATTGTATAAACCTATTTTACTCAAACGTATGCTTGATTCAAATCTTTATGAAACGGGCCCCCTGTTGTTCTAAGTTATCTTCAATCTTTGTAAACCTTTAAGAAATTTTAAGGAAATTAAGTCTTGGCGGATGAAAGTTACAGTAAATTTGGCAGGTGATAATTACACTATGTGTTAGGCAGGGCAACATTTCAGTAGCTTGCAGGTAAGAATTTTAAATTCAAAGGGATTAAAGTAACATGAATTAGTCTTTTTTAAGTAACAACATGTTCCAAATATTGAACAACTATTGTCACTAAATGTTAAGTTTGGTGGGCCATGGTTTTCAATTGACATAACAATGAGATGAGATGAGGAAGTATGGTGGCACTGTTTTGTTAAACATCATAACAAATTGCCTAAAAAGTAAGCCTCATACACTGATTTAATATCTTATTCCCATATTTTATATGTCCAGTGTAAAAATAAAGTTTCAAAATTAAACACTGAGATACTCAAATCAATCTGCTTATTGTATTAACCTGATTAATGGAGAATAAACTTAACAAACAACAAAGAAGAATATAAACTATATTAGAAAATTGAAAGGCCAATAGAATTTGCTAAAGAAAAGAAAATTAGTTCTACTAATCCGTAATTTATATAAAACAACAACCTTTTTCACTTGTGAAGGTCTGATCAAGGACCTATCATTTATACAGATGATGTGTTATTTCTACAAGTGATGTGTAAACAAATCATCTCAATTTGCATCAAATTGATTTAGATTTCCCTAAGCTCTTGAATAATGATTTTTTTTTTCGAAATAGCATATTACTAAACCAGCTAAAAAAACTACCTGGCTTACCATGCACACAGAGGGTGTTTTAAGTACTTCCCATAATTCCATTCAAAATTTGAAATCAGTAACTCAAAACAACCCACAGTTAGGACCATTTCCCATTGAACATATACCAGTACAGTAAAATGCATGTTTTAAATCTGACACAGTACATTTATTAATAAAGCAACCAGAGAAGCAAAATTACCTTGAGAAAGGTCACACTTTAAGCTCTTTGAATATGTAAACAAATTTTTGGTAGCACCAATAATCCAGTTTGATTAATTGTGACATTTAACATCTTTCCCATAAAAATACACAGCAGTAGTAATTTGACCCCGCTGAACATTCCAATAGTTCTTTCATGCTCACTGGGCTGTTACTATGTATTGTGGGAAGGTCTTTTAAATCATCCTCTGCATGCAAACATCCTGTCATAGAGCCTGAATTACCGAAACAAGACCTTTAAATAAGAGGCTTTCTGCTCAAAAGATAATGAAATCCTACATTGATCATAACATGTTTATACTATAGAGGCGTCTTAATTTAATACTTTAATGCATTATTAATAGATTATTTAAACTTGGAGATTTCACCGCGACTGCACAATAAGTAAACAATGGTTAATTATTACCAATTCTTCATTTTTCAATGCAAAAAATCAGTTTTAAGACACTTATACCTGGCAAGTTTACATTTTCGGTACAATAAAAAAAGTAACAACCATTTAAATGAAACTTAAGATATTCGTTTATCAAGATGAACTACAGACTATATTAATAAAAGATACACACGTTACAAAGGCAATAGCATGTAGAAAATATCTCTGTCCAAATATAGGCTACAGTTCAACCTAAAATTTATATAGCATTAAGAAAACATTTGGATCTACAGCAAATCATTATTTCATGAGAATATCTGTTTCTGATTATAGTGTAAGATTAATCTGATTACAATACCAGATTAAGTAAATTCGAATATGCTTTTAATAGGTGTAACTGAACTGGGTATCTAAAACTCACTGCCTCATTGACCTAAAATTTTCTTAATGGAAATATAATGGCAATAAAGTCTAAATTTCATCTATGTAATTCTGCATCTAATAGCCTGCATAAGTGCTGTGATGAAAAAACAAAACAAAACCCGACTCATCAAGCTCTATGGCTCATTTATCTCAAACTTACAGTTATATGTAATGTTAATGACTTTGTATATAAGTTAAATTTTCTATATACTATTATGGTTCACTTACCTGTGCATTTAATATGATGTGACGACAGGTGGAAGCAAGCATGGAAGAAAATAGAAAACAAGAATTATCAAAATATCAGTTTGAAAAGATTATATATTCACACAAAGGTACCTCTGTTATGTAGCTAGATTGAAATATAACCATTTTGCTTTTAACAAAAATGTAGTACATGTATTTCAATACAAACACAAATTTACAATGAAACTGAAGGATTGGGTACCAAATTAAAGGAAAATACCTGAACTAATGATTGGTTTATCTCAATTCTAAGATTGGATTTCAGACTTGACATATTCCTTTTATAGCTTTTTTATAACTATATACAAGAGGAAGCAAGACTTACAAAAAAACCTTCCTGAATGGATGTTTGGTAAATTATAATAAATCTATTGGCAACTCTAGGAGGAGTGATTGACTTTGGGACTACGTGTTCCTTTCAAAGCTTTAGCATCTATCTACAAGAGGTAGCAAGATTTAAAAAAAAAAATGAATGAATGTTTGGTATATTATAATAAATCTATTTCCAACTCTAGGAGTGATTGATTTGAGACTACATACTATTTTTAAAACTTTATTATCTATCTACAAGAGGTAGCAAGAATAAAAAACCCGAATGGATGTTTAGTATATTAAAATAAATCTATTTCCAACTCTAGGAGTGATTGATTTGGGACTACATACTGTTTTTAAAACTTTATCATCTACCTACAAAGGGTAGCAAGAATAAAAAACCTGAATGAATGTTTGGTATATTATAAAAAAAAAATCTATTGGCAACTCTAAGAGGAGTGATGACTTTGCGACTGCATATTCCTTTCAAAGCGTTATAAATACAAGAGATGCCAGGAATAAAAAGACATGAATGACAGACTGGTATATCAAATCTATTGGCCACTCTAAGAGGAGTGATGGGCTTTGGACTATATATTCCTTTTGAAACTTTATATTATCTATCTGTAAGAGATGGCAGGAATAAAAAGACCTGAATGAATGACTGGTATATCAAATCTATTGGCAACTCTAAGAGGAGTGATTGACTTTGGACTATACTAAACTTTATATTATCTATCTATAAGAGATGGAAGGAATAAAAAGACCTGAATAAATTATTAGTATAAAAATCTATTGCCAACTCTAGGAAGAGTGATTGACTCTAGACTACATACTCCTTTCAAATCTTTTAAACTATCTACAAACGCTAACTAGAATAAAAAAAACCTGACTGAATGTTTAGTATATTATAATAAATCTAATGGCAACTCTAAGAGGAGAGCTTGACTTTGGGACTACATATTCCTGTCAAAACTGTATTATCTATGTATAAGAGGAATAAAAATCATCCTTGAAAAGCTTTCTAAACCCACATCATCCAGCTCTGCCACTTTAAATGTGAATAACAATACGTGAATGACATTATCTATGGTACTCATAATGGGTTAAAGTGTATAAACTAAATTAAATTTCCTATTTAAACATAATGAGTAAATTTTGGGTCAGATAGGAACAAAATAGTTTCTAAATTCAAGCTGACAATCTAAATTAGTGGATATCAATAAGCACATTGCAATACTTTTACTTTTTAACAATATTAAAACAAAACAAAAAACAATTATGTTCTGGACATTACCACCCTTCCTAAAATATTTAATTAATGAGGAATGACAGATCATAAATTATTTACCATATCTAAGAAGGCATCAACTGCTTAATAACTTAAGAATATAATATCAGCGTGAATTACAGAAAGATAACACATGGGGCTTAAGGCCACTTACGACTAGTCCATTTGTTCAAGACAAGCAAGACATGTGTCAGACTACCTTAATATTGCAATCCAGTTGGTTGGTTGATGTAGGACAAAGCAAAAGCAAAAATCATCAAATAATTACTCAAGAACACAGTTAGATAACCTGATCACATTTTTGATGGTGGAATTAAATAAAGTGAAAGACTTAAAATGTTATAGATATTATTTGGGGAATTTATGACACATTAAGTATTGAATATTACCAAAAGTGAAACACTAACATAACTTTTCTTAATTTTATTTGTGCAACATTCCACTTTTCAAATTCAATTACTTCCTCACAATAAATTCACTGGAGATTGGAGAGTAGTCTAAATATCAAGTGCATCATAATCTAAATACTCTATTGTTTTTTCTTAAGTGATATTTATTTGAACAAACCCCATTCAAACTAAAACAACATGTCAAAACAAATGAAAATTCACTACTTCAAATTAACAATAAGTATCAAACACCAAATCACTGTGTATTAATATATGTGATGGCTCAACCCGAAAAGGGAACTTTGCAGATGATATCAATTTTGATTTTATAATTTTATCTGTTACAGTATTTACTAAGCTTAAATATGACACCTTACTTGTTGAAATTGATCAATTATGTTTTTTATTTTTTTCTGCCTATTTTCCTCATTTTCTCGAAAAGTGTTCTGTCCCCCTTTTCGAGGCGAGTCATCACATTTTTTGTGCATTAAATTGTTCATGATTTGGGTTTCTTTTGGCTTATTTTGTTGCTACCACATGTACAAACCTTGTTTCAATATTCAAGCAAGATTTGGTACATTGCTATGAATCAAAAATACAAACTACTATATTTCCCATATGATCATATTGCCTAGTACATTCATACAAGGTGCATACATTGTACTTCAAAGCTTAGGCCGGGGTCAGACGAACGACGAGGTCGCATTTACTACAATAAATTTTGCCCTCATAATACGTCTGACCCGTATTTATTACAATAGGGTCGTCGTCGCATTAAAAAAAATGAACGACGACAATTTCTGTCGTTGAGATGGATTTATTGTAATAAAGTTGAAAGTAATGCGGTAAAAACCCTGTGTGACCCCACCTCGTAATTAATTACGACATTGCATTACTATAGTCTGCATGCTGAAAACGATGTGCTAATCCCATCTCGTAATTAATTACGACATTGTATTTATTGTAGTAAATGCGAGGTTGTAATACGTGTGACCGCATGTCGTAATTAAAATAAATTTATTGTAATAAATGCAATGTCGTCGTTCGTCTGACCCTGGCCTTACATAGTACAGATTTGTTGTATGATATAAACCAAACAAGACAGATAAGTATACTGTCAGTCACAGAGCTTGACAGGGCTGGTGGCATGTGCAGTGAATTCAAAATAAAATTATGAGTCTCAGGGTGTTCTAATTCCATAATATTGTTTGTTCAGATGAACTAAGGCCACATAGTCAAGACCTGTAAATTAGAACTCTCATTAATAATAAAGCTAACTTACTGCAAACAGAAATCATATGGGGCACGGCTTTGTGAATCTATAAGGAGATAGTAAAAGATACCAATAATACAAAGAACTTTCATGAAATATGTATGACAACACTTTCTCAGTAGTTCTGCACAGATCCATATGTCGTATAAGATATACAAGCATCTCTTCAAGGGCAAAATATATAACCAAAAACATTTTGATTTGATGATATTAATAAACCAAGTTACAATATACACATAAAGAAAAAATAAACCATTTCGTAAGTCGCACCTAATTTTTTTAAAGCAATACTATGCAGGGATTTGGAATCCGCGGTAACGCGACCGCGATGTTCCCAGAAAAGGTTGAAGTACCAGGGAAAAAAATCAGTAGCTTAAAAAAATAAAAATCACAAGAATTTCTGACGACAGATGATTTCTTTCTGGCAATATTTAATGATGAAATACAAATAAATGAGCCAAATTTTGGGATGAATGTCAAATTACTATCAAAAACAAGCCAATTTTTAGAGCGATTCGTGCATCTGTTCATAAATCTCACAGCAAATTCTCATCAGCAAAATAAAAGTTCCCAGAAAGGTTTATTTTTTTCTATACCCTGATTTTGATCAGGAATGGTTTTGAGTAAAAGCAGGATAAAATGAAGGAATGCGACTATATAAAAGTGTTTTCAATATTTTGGGTGTCCAAAACATGTTTTGCCACTAAAAATGGACAAAAAGCATATTTGACTTCTTATATTAATACATGTGCAATTAAATTCGGGATCCCAAATTTAATTTAACAAATGGTCATAACAGTAAGCATATTTAACCCTACCTGATCATTTAACTTTTCTCGAAAATCTCCTTGAAAAGGAAAGGGCGGTAAAAATACATGTTTTCACCAGGATTCGAAACCAGGGACCTCCCATTTTCCAAAGTGAGTGACACCTGTAGCAAGTGTTATGTGAATCTAAATTATTTGTTTTTGTTGATTAATTAATTATTCAATTAAGGAAACTTAATTATTGAGATGATTGACTGCTACAGGGAAGGGATTTTCTTTTTCTGACAGAATGATATTTTGCAATTTTATGGTCATTAATTAGATCATCTTTAATTACTACTTTGGGAATTCCAAATTGCTATAAAAGGTATCTGTATGTTTATTCACATATTGTAAATGAAATGAGTGAAATTCCCAGAATGCTAAAATTTGTTCATGACAACATTGGGGAATTTTTGTGTAAATGTAAAAACTTTTGCCCGGGCTGGGTGATGGTTGAACAGAGGTGAAACTGGCTCTGCTGAAGTTGGCTGAGAGAATTTGATTTTGTCGGATTGGAGTTATGGAGAAAAGACTTTGTCTTTGGAGTTAGCGATATATTGAAGATCATTTTGGAGTTAGGTCTAAAAAAAATTTGTTTGATTGACGTAACCCGACTGACCCTATTTTTACCGCCGACCCTAAATATTTTTATTTTTTTTAGCATGGTAAAAAACATCCAAATCCCAAATTTGATAGGAATAGATTCATGGGGGCCCAAGATATAGCTTGCAGGACATTCAAAATGACAAATAAATGATGTGTTACAGAAAAAGTGAAAATGTTTTGTATTCTTTTATGTGAAACATAGACTTATACAAAAACCAACCTACCTACTCTATTTTTTTTTCTATGTTACGCCAATCAAACAATTTTTTTAGGCCTAAGCTATATATTGAAGATTATTTTGGAGGTATTGATATATTGGAGAATTAACAACAGCCTGTGTGTTTTATATTTATCAAAGAGGATAAAATTTACTTTCCAGCTTCTGATACAAAATATTTTATAAGGCTGAGGATATTGACACGATGATCGTGTCAATAACCTCGCCTAAAATGGCTATAGACACGATGATCGTTTCAATAACTGGTGCCCAAAATGGCTATAGACACGATGATCGTTTCAATAACTTTGCCCAAAATGCCTATAGACACAATGATCATACACGATGATTGGGTGTGAAAAAGTGAATGGCCCTAGGCTAGGGAGCCGAATGCTCACTGATGCTCAAGTGGATGGCAACAAAAATAGTGGAATTTAAGATGAATGTGACTTGCATCGGTATTATTACAACTTTGCTCCCCATTATTTTCTTCCTCAGTCTTGTTGGTTTTTCTCCTCTCTTTTGGTCTGCCACGGACCAAAGGACAAAAAGGCAACTTCACATTCTGAATAACATCAGTAACTCTCCCGGTTGTAATATTATGACAACTGGGAGAGTATTGTGTTGAAATCGCCGTTGGATTTTAGGAGAAACGATTTGTATACATACTTTTGCCACCTGGATTCCGGGACTTGTTTTACTGCAAGTTACATTCAAGAACAAATTAGTCTATTTGATCAATCACAAAGGTAAGTATTCTTCAGGCTTTCTTAATCAAATACTGAGATATTTACATATCAAAATATTGAAATTTATACTACAAAAATTAGTGCAAAACTTATATTCAACAAACAGGAACAAAAATTATACATGAAATTGTCAAAAAATGACAAAACATTTGAAAAAATGGAATAAAATTAAAAAAGAAAACGAAAAGCACCAAGGCAAAGCCTTCTTAACCTGTTAAATCCATAATTCACTCGTATTTCAGATGTGATGATGGTCTTTTCACATGTGATGATTGTTATTGTAACAAGCAATGTGTAAACAAACCATCTCTATTTGAATCAAATTGATTAAAATTCAACTAAACTATTGCATAAAAATGTGTTTGCCCCACTAGCAAAATAACACACTGAGCTAAAAACAAACAGCACAACTAAATAATCAAAATCAACCATGAACACACCCTGTCATAGATCCTGAAATGATGAAACACAGTTTTTAATGCTTAAACATAATGCAATTTAGATTTACAATAATATACAGAGGCGTCTAAATTAAATCAATAATGAATATCAATGAAGTATGCAGACTGAAAATAATGCATTTATTCTATATTAGAGGCTAATATTCTTCTATAGAAAAAAATTTAAGTTTGTCTGTATTGGATTAAATTCTATAATTTTATTTTAGGTCTGGCATTTTATTGGCAAGAATAACACTTTAAATATCATTACCCTTTGATTAAAAATGGATATAGAACTTTAAGTTAATATTTTATCTTTTTTTGTAATAAACAATAATAAAAATGGCCTGAAACACTTCATCTAAGCAGAACATAAAATAATTAATAATCATACAAGCCAGTAAAAAAAGGGAAACAATTATATTAACCACAACACTACATGTATTTCCAATGAAGTAGGGTCAAAACATAGTTCTTTTGAGCTATCAAACATTTGGTGCAACAAGCCTTTGTTATCTTATAATCTGATATATAGTTCCAATGTATTTTCTATTAATAATGGAGGGTTGGTGATGAAAAATCAATACACAACAAAATTTTCTTTGATGTCAAATGTTTGGTGATTTTCAACACCAAGCATCCGTTAATGATTAGAGGATGCATTGGAATTAATGTAATAACAAAGACTTGTTGCACCAAATGTTTGATAGCTCAAACGAACTATGTTTTGACCCGTATTTAATTATGCCTATGAATTTATTACATTTCAGTTTGAAATGTTAAAAATGTTTACTTCAATTTAAGGAAACTAAAAGAGATGATACAATTTCTTGATATTAAAAACTTAAGAAGTGCAAAATTTACTACAAGGTTATTTAATAATTTACAAATTTTTCTTATTAAGAAGTGCCTGCGTTTTTGACCTAAAATATCCTCAAAACTCTTGTTTTTCAATGGCAAAATGGTCATTTTCAGCCATTTTAAAGGGACTTGTCGCTGTTAATGTAACCACAAATTATCCTGTCTGCCCTCTGTCGATCGCCTTCGCATGGATCATGAATATGCAGAAGACTAGCTTTCTAATGATATAAAATACGTCATGACTGGTTATGAGGAACTGCCCACAATTTTGCTGTCTTTTGGACATCGCAGTCAGAAAACAATCAGCTGGAACAAAATTTAATGTACAGATATATGCTGTGCTCATGCAAGCATGTCTGTGTAAACAAAACTATATCAAAAATATATTGTAGTCAATTTTAAAAAACGAGGAGAAAAAAGGGTGATGTATATATCACACGAGGCAAACCAATTTATCATTTAGTAGATCTATATAAATACATTTTATAAAATTTATTTAAAAATGTTAAGATTTTTGTAGTCTACAGAATACAAGTATTTGTTTCATTATACAATACAGAATATATTGTGTAAGATGTAAACAACAAAACAAATATGTGACTTTCCAGCCCGTATGAGCAGTAAATGCCAGAAACTTCATTTTGCGCTACAGGTGAAAATACATGTCAAGGTCGTAATTTGCCGAAATTGATTTTTTGACAGATTTACAATCTTATTACTTACTACAAAACTTACCAGCAAAGTTTCACTTCAAAAAAATGATAGGAAATGTAAAATAATTCTGCATATTCTTAAGACGATCAACAGAAAATATAGGGCTTACTGATCTTTGAACGCGTTTATCTCAGTTATACGTTTTACTCCCTGAAAACCTTTGACGGACCATAACTTGACTTCTGGAAATCGTACGAAGTTCATTAAGGTGTCATTTTAATCCTTAAAGCATGGTCTTTGCAAATAATTAAAAAAGTAACAATGACCAGAGCTGGCATTTACTGCTGTTTTGAGCTGGACGGTCACATATAAGGTGTAAGAGAGTACCTATGCAAATAACTACGCAATACAGAATATATTGCATAAGATGTAAAAGAACATTTATAAGGTGTAGAAGAGTACCTATGCAATATAACTACGCAATAGAGGATATATTGCATAAAAGAGCATATTAAAACGATTGAAATGAGCATATGCAGTACAACTGGGTATATAAAATAATATGTTAGAGTTATTGCAACTAGGCAATACAAGTATATATAACATGGCTGTTAACCAATCAGCTTTCGGTATTCATGTCTACTAAATGATAAATCTTGGTATATTAAATGATATGTTAGAGTTATTGCAACTAAGCAATACAAGTATATATTACATGGCTGTTAACCAATCAGCTCTCAGTATTCATGTCTACTAAACGATAAAACAAAATATTGCATTCAGATTGTTGTCATGTGACACAAATGTGGTTAGTACACATCTGTAAAGCAATGCATACTTACAAACGTCCTTGAGAAAAAAAAACCACATGTTTCTCAGTCAAAGGAAAAAAAATTAAAAGAGCTACGGTTATCTCCTTGATCAAAAATATTTTTGTGTCTTTGGTGATTGCAATTCTTCTTGTGCATCAGATAGGGATACCAGTTGAAAAGATTTCTTGTTCAGATAGAGGCTTGATTTGAATATTCATGATTTGGTGGACTAACAAATTGCTCTAGCAACAAAACACATGTAAGTAAGATTATGTAAGCATTTGGTAGATCAAAGTTTACAAACTTAAACACGATCGGATATATTGCAAGCCGATGTCAATCTCACAAAACTTGTTATGAAACACTGCTATGAATAAGACATTCTTTTTGAAACAACAATGTTATGTTGTATTGAGTTTAAACAATGTTATGTTGTATTCAGTTTAAACAATGTTATGTTGTATTGAGTTAAAACAATGTTATGTTTACTTAAACGGTTACATTATCAGTCTAAAATTCCTTGTACAATATTGTTTGTTTGAATGATGAAAATATTTGTTGAGGGATCAGATGAATACATCTAAAAGCACCAGGGAAATAAGCACGCTGATACATTCCTTAACATATCATTTTAATGATATTCTAAACACAGGTAAATTTACATTATGTAATCTTTACTTCAGTTTTGCATCAGAATTTAACCCTCAAATTACATTCTAACAAAATGTTAAGAGATAAAATATAGATAACATATGTCTCTGAATGCAACTGGTCTTATGCAACCTAAACAAGCGTTAACAACACATTTATATCTAAAAAAAAATCGTACTTTCTTGTGAATATTCGTATGTTTCAGATTTTAGTGTACAATTGCTCTTGATTACAATACCAGATGAAGTTAATATCTAAACAGTTTTGGCATAAGAACAAGGTATTTAAATGCAGCTTTCTCATTAACCTAAAAAAATACTTGATGTAAATTTAATGACAGTTTCAGCTAAATTCCATCTATAATACTACAAGTTATACTCTGCAGAAGTAAAGTGATTAAAAATTATATTTGTTTAGCTTCAAGGCTCATTTACTTCAAATTTACAATTACCTACAAAGTTAATGACTTTGTAATCTGTCTTTCATTTGTACTATTATGTTTCACTTACCTGTACATTTAATATGATGAGATGTGATGACAGGTGGAAGACGGCATGAAAAAAACAAACACAGAAAACAAGAATAAAATGTTTGAAAATTTGCAATATTTCTCAAAAATGATTTTATATTGATCATACATAGCTAACTCTCCTGTGAACCTATACTGGTATAAAATTATATTTCTTTCAGCGAAAATTTGATCATAGATGTAAATTATTACACAAGAATTTACAGAGGCTAAAAATACATGTATAGGGTAGCCAAAAAGGTCTGAACTAGTCATTCAGTATGATTAGTATATTAAATCTATTACTAACTCTACAAAGAACCATTGTTTTTGAATTTCAAATATCGATATATATTCCATTCCATTATGAGCATTATGAGCTGAGCAAAATGCGACAGGAAACTCAACATTGACTTATAAGGGCCTTATCTATGCTACTCGTGATTGATTTAAGTGAATAAACTAAATTAAATTTCCTATTTAAACATAAGCACAGTTTTTGTTCAAATCAAGCTGACAGTATGAATTGAAGAATATCTATATCAGCTCTTTGATAATTGATGTTAATTGACCCTTTATGTTTAGGCAATAACACAGCAGCCTTTTGAGGAAATAAACCAGAGAGCCACCGGCTCAGTAACCCATGCACGAAAGCCCGTTAGCAAAAAAAAAATGACTTCAAAGAAGCATTGTTAATAAACTTGTTAATACAAAATCTATACTTTTAAACCATAAAATATCAACATAGAAAAATGTGCTTCCTTGAAGAGATATGGGACGTTTAAGTTCAGACTTTACTATACTTTTACATACAAATAGAGATTTCAAAATCGCTCAACCGGATCTATCGTATTACCAAATTCTCCGAATTCAGTATATATGATGCGTCATGCA
>JXSR01S033481.1:93573-136169 GCA_000969725.1 Ophiothrix spiculata
GGAAAAAGGAGATCAGTAATGCAGTTTTTATTAATACAGGTCTTGTAAAATCAACTGTGGTAAACTGGGTTGAGATTAACACAATAAATGAAATGCATAACACCTGATACAATAACATTTATTTACTTATACTGGTGGAAATTACAAATGCTTATTCAATAAGTTTGTGGTCTAAGGAAAAAGAAGATAAGTAATGTAGTTTTTATTATTACATGTATTGTAAAAGCAACTGAACTGTGGTAAACTGGGTTGAGATTAACATAATAAAGGAAAGTTATAACATCTGCTACAATAATATTTATTTACTAAAGCTGGTGGGAAAATATGAGGGCTGTTCAATAAGTTAATTGTCTAAGGAAGGAGATAAGCAATGCAGTTTTTATTAATAGCTAATTTTTTTTAAATAGATA
Organism: Ophiothrix spiculata; assembly: GCA_000969725.1. Taxonomy (NCBI): domain Eukaryota; kingdom Metazoa; phylum Echinodermata; class Ophiuroidea; order Amphilepidida; family Ophiotrichidae; genus Ophiothrix; species Ophiothrix spiculata. The sequence continues at coordinate 93,984 of JXSR01S033481.1, forward strand.
AAGCTTAAAGTAAATATCTGGTTTTAAGTTTATGCTATAGATAATCAAAATTTGACACAAGGTATCTAAATGTATATTAGAATTGAGCATTAAAAATATTATATATGCGTAAACACTCAGTAGGTAAAAATATGACAATTTCATTGGTCAATAGGTTAAAAATGATATTTCCATATTGCAGAAATTTTTAAAGTTCTATCTTATTTGAAATTCTATGCATGATAAGTAAAAACTTGTATCATACAGCTCTTTCACTAGTCCAACTTGTATTGCTTTTGGAACATACACTTGTATTACAAAGCGTGTGCAGTTGTCATGCGTGTGAGAGTATGTTCAAGGCAATGCCAGTAGAAATGACTGTCAATTATGTCACGAAAACTACAACTAAAATTATTCAAATTTAAAAAAAAAATAACTATTTCCAAGCATTTTTCTAAGTATTTTCAAGTTTTTGGTATAAAAGTTCATGTTTACAGATTGATAGATTCTTTACCCCCTGGCAATGCTTTTTATGTTAGACACTTTGATAGTCCAAATACAAATGCTTTATCATAACATTTTTTCCAACAATATTGAGAATGTAACACATTGTATTCATATTGTCAAATTGTGATAACAAATAATGTGGGTAATATACATCTATACACTATAAAGCTATACACTCTCAAAAACGTCCCTAAGAAAACATATATTTCTGGATCAAAATTTCAAACAAGATATGTGACCATCCATCACAAATCTTCAGTAAAGTCTGCATTTTTCATTCTAAGTTACAGTACAAATACAGACATTAAGACCTAAAAAAATTGTTTGATTGGCGTAACATAGAAAAAAAATAGGGTAGGTATGTCGGATTCCTTTTTTTTTTTAAGTCTAGCCTATGTTTCACAAACAATAACACAAAATATACGACACATATACAAAAACATCCTCACTTTTTCTGTACCACATCTTTGATTTGTCATTTTGAATGTCCTGCAAGTCATATCTTTAGCCCCCATGAATCGATTCCCATCAAATTTGGTATATGGAGGTTTTTTACCATGCTCAACAAAATAAAAATATTTAGTGTCGGCAGTAGAAATAGGGTAAGTTGGGTTACGCCAATCAAACAATTTTTTGTTTAGGCCTAAGTTGCATTCTGATGAAAATGTAATGTTTGCAGATTTGAAATGTTCAAGCCTTTTTTTTAAGCTTCAAGCAAAACATCAGCTTCCATTTTAACTCCCAAACATCTGAAAACTAACATTTTTAAAGGAAACTTTACTTTATAAAGTGTTATCTTAAAGTTAAAAATGTGTTCATTGTGAATCTCCAATAATATAAATTTGACCAGGGGCTGACTTTACTGGAGGTTTGTGGCAGATGGTCTCATCCGAAAAATGCTTTTTTAATCTCTTTGTGTTTTTGATGATGATAACCTATGTGCATCATATAGAGATATGGGGAAGCAGGTGGCGCAGCGGTACTTCCCTCGCCTTCACCAATGAGCCCAGGACTGTCATGGGTTCGAACCCTGGTCCAGGCGCTGTATGTGCAATTGGTTGCCAGTCCAAACTTGGTTCCACAGGTTTTCCTCTGGGCGCTCCAGTCTTCCTCCTGCACTAAAACTGGCAAATAAATCTGACAGACGACCCTCATGCAGTGCTAGACACTGATGAGGCTATCCTCTATAAATATGTCATATTTATCTATTTAAGGTTATATTACTTTCATGTTCAGATATTCAAGAATTTTGAATATTTAAGATTCTATGAATTCACAAATTGTAAAAGCAACTACATTGAAAGTTATCATCTGGATTGGGTAAGCATTCAGTCAACAAAGTAAACAAACATTCAAAAACATTGCAAGCCCATGTCAATCTTACTCAAATTGTTATCGAATACTTTCATGAATAAACCATTGTAATTTGAAACAATAAAGTTTATGTAAGATTTGTTACATTATCTGTTGAAAATTCCTTATGATATTTTTTTCCTTGAAAAATGCAAATATTTGTTGAAGGATCAGAAGAAAATATTACTGATGTTAGAATATAAGAGTTCACTGATATACTATATTTGATATCTAATTTTAAGGATGTATTTAAAAAGCATAACACTAAATACACATTTTACTAATTTTTTGCACAAATATTTCAACCTCAATATTACGAGGGTCATTCAAAAAGTTCTACCTGTTGTATCATAACTTTTGTTCTAATAAAGGTAGCTACTTAACATCTGGCAACAATATAGTTAAGATTGTCCCCTACACATGGTGCAACAATCATATAAATATCTTATCTAGATTTCTATAAGTTTCATGAAAACCACAGCGGGTTTCGTTTCACCGGAAACGGTCAAAATATGTGCAACATTTTTAAAAGTGGCTCAAATACAGTGAATTAAAAAGGCCATAATCTAGCCATGTAGTATTGCTATACAGTAAAAAAATGGTAAAACATAAGAATGAACATACAATTGTGCCAGATCATCAAAAAAGTTGACCCAGACTGCAAATAATGGTAATTCACAAGGATAATAATAATAGGAATAAATAGCCCCTCCAGCAATAATATCAAAATCACCAAAGACACAGTTTACGAAGAAATTGACCTTATTAAAACAAGATACAAGATTGTAGCATTGTAAAGCTTTATCTTTAAAATAATTTCATGGTAGATACCAAAAGCAACCAAATTCATGTTTTTGACTGAAAAATGTGGTGTAGTAACTTCAACTGATGCTTTTTACATAAAAACGCACTTGGAAAAGTCAGGCTACAGAGAAACACACTATGCTGATATTCGTAATGAGAGGGTACAAGACAGCCTTTCAAATATTGGGATTCTGGGTAATTTATGTCTGTGACAAGTTTACTTTATCAGTGACAAATGACTTGTTGGACAGTTAAGTACACTTTCATATCAAATTTATTCTGTAACTTACATAACTTTTGGGTTTACAGATGGTTTTTCATACATAAGCTGCACATATAATTTCAGGTGAAATGTCATTAGATATTTTACCGTTTCCGGTGTACCCTAACCTTACTGTGGTTTTCAGGTAACCTACAGAAATCTAGAAAAGATATTGATATGATTGTTTCACCATGTGTAGGTGACATTCTTAGCTATATTTGTGTTGATTTTCAAGTATCTACCTTTAACAGAACAAAAGTTATTATACAACAGGTAGAACGTTTTTGAATGACCCTCATAGATTAAAACAAATATTTATGTTACGGATATAAAATGTAGATATCCCTCTCCATGCTGATCTTTTCAACCTAAATATAGCATTAAAACATGCTTGTATTTACAGAAAACATTATGTTCTTTTTGAATATAGCATATGACTATAGCATAAGATTGCACTGATTACAATACCAGATGACGAAAAGTATCAAATAGTTTTGACATATAAGAACTGGGTATCTAAATCTCACTGTCTCATTAACCTAAAAATATACTTTACTGGTAGACATACTTATGTGGTAGTCACAACCCATCGTACATGCAAGTGCCTGCTGTCTGCATGCAGAAATGTAGGCAAAATTGTGTGCACGTAAGTTGTAAGTACTGACTCTGTACAAAGTTTAGAGCACGCAGGCACAACGTAGCAGTTTAAGGTGTCTGGTCCACACGCCGTCCACGCATACCAGACGTGCTAGTTTCCGAGTTGGTAAGTGCCGTAATACGCATGCGCATATACTCTGAGTAGTGTTTTGAAGCTAAAAATTGCCATATTTTAATATTTTTCTGGAAAAGTAGTTCGGTGACCCCCAATTTTTATTGTTTTATATGAAAGAACATACTTGTGCGCAACTTATGTGAAAAAATTGACAAAAAGTTTCGGGTGGAATTTTTGAATCAACACTAAATAATGTCACTTTTGCCACATTTCCCATAGACCCCTGTACTTATTTTTCCCAAAAAAACTTTTTTTAAATGCTGTTTTTAAACCGACTCGAATGCAAAAACGAGTCCGGTGACCCCCAATTTTTATTTATAAAATCGGTTCTACATCGATAAAATATCATGCCGATTTTTACAAGAAATTTTCGGGCAGAACTATCATGGACCAGACACCTTAAGTGCTTGAGTAACTTTTTCTGCGTGCTGGCTACATTTGGTCTACCAAATACACATTAGTACACACATACTGGGTACTGACAACGTGCGCACAAAGTACTAACAAAGTGCATTTCTTTTGCAATTATTCCCGCAGCCACTTACATGTAACTAGGTTTTCCTGAAATGTTTGTACATTGTAAGCATGATGTAAGTACTTACAACGTGCATGACATATGATGCACGCAACCCCTTACAGTCAGGCATGTCTTGCGCAGGATGTACTTATATGGTAAAATCAACGTATGTGCATCCTCCCTGCATTTGCCACATCTTCCCCACATGTAAAGAAAAAACATATAGAAAGTGGCCTTTCAAAAAAACATGCATGAGGAGTTGTGACCACCGCTTTACTGACATGATTATCTACATTCCATCTATGCAATGCTGCATAATATATCTTGCATATATGTACAAAGATTGAAAACCATACACATGAAGCTTTATGTCTCATTTATCTCAAATTTACATTAAATGCAAAGTTAATGACTTTGAAATCAATCTTATGTATGACAAGGTTCAAAATCTGACCAAAAGTGTGAAAAAATTATTTAGGGGTGAAAATATAATCAAGAAATATTAAAATATATCATTTCTTAGGTAAAACTGTCTGTAGTTTCTGATTATGTAACCTAGAATCTCATATCTCTTACCATTTTTTCAGAAATTTATGTTTTTTGTCCATTTTTGGTCAAAAATGGGCACTTTTCGGTGACAAAATATTTACCAACCATGGCATATTGCCCTGTACACCTAAAATACATGGGGATATGAATGTTTTAGATTATGTTTTGTATAATTTGTATTGTAATACCGGAAATACAACCATTTTCAATCAAATCAGTTACATTGTTTGCTTGTACTGGTCACTCAAAATCAATGTTTCGTGTGACAAAAGTAGGCTGAAAAAAGTGTTTTTTCCGTAAAATCGGACAAAAAATCAACATAAAATCTGATAGGAAGGTTCCACAGACTTCATTTACCCCTCATTTTATGTGAACATTAATTGTCTCTAAGGTTATAACATTTTAAAATACATTACTTCTTTTAAAGTGTAAAAAAAATCATATATGCTACCCCTACCCCTTAATTTTTCAAAGTGTGAAAAAATTATGGGCATTTGATAAAAAAATTTGCATTTTTTTATTTCAAGCCCTATGGACATGAAAATCAAAAGGAGTATGCTCAAGACTGTTACCCATGAGGCTATTATATTTATTTTTGCTTGAGATGCTTAATAAAAAAATGCAATTTTTTTTATCAAATGGATTTGTCCATTTTTGGCACATTTTCGACAATCTCGGCCCTGTATTAGTCAATGGGGAAAATTTCAAGTTCAAGACTGTGCATTTCTGACTTCATATTTGAATTCTACGCAAAAAAATAGCCTAGAAACATGTGTCACTCTATATTTTAAGCATCTTTATTTTTTCAAATTTTGGCAGTCAAATCGGGGTCAAATCTCAAACCTTGTGTATGTACTATTATGTTTCACTTACCTGCACAATTAATATGATGAACAAAGTGTTGACAGGTGGAAGCAGACATGGAAGAAAAATGAAAACAAAAACACACTGTCATTAGATTGGATCAAAATCATTTTGGTTCAACAAAGGCCACAAACAGGTGTTTAAAAATATTACACAGACAAGTTTGTCATCATCCCAAAACTTTTTTTTCAAAATATTTCTAGACTTTTTTCACAGTTTCATTGTCTTTGGTAGTTGACTGTCTTGACTGCACTAGTGTAAAAAATGTGTGTAAATCATTTTATACTAAAAACAAAAAAACAACAAAGTATGCAATACTGTTACTCATCATTGATTTTTAGTTGGCAAACATCTTCTTTTTTTTCCAATTTGCAATGATCAACATTGGCATGTTTTATATAAAAGACCCTGCATGCGGTCAATAAAACTAATTGGTACAGTTCTGGTTCTGGCTGAATAGTTCACAAAATAATCGGTAATCGGGATTACCGATTATTGGTTTATCAGTGCATCACTAGTTGACTGTTATTATTTAACACACAAAGTGTAAATCATATGGAGATGAAATTTTCAAATTTTGTCCAATGCACCTTTAAGTAATGGACTTCAATCAAAGGAAGACAACTTAACTATTATTTGGTATATCAAATATATTACGACCTGTAAGAGCCATTGATACAACTATCAACAAGAGATATCACAAATAAAAATCATAATACAATTTTTTTAAACCTCTTATACCCTACTCTAAAATCTCATTCACTTGTGAATAACAACACTTGACTGACATTATCTGTACTACTTATGATGGATTCAAGTGTAAAAGCTGAATTCAATTTCCCATTTACACATAATAATAAGTAAATAGTCAAATATTAACAGAATATTTGATAAATTCAAGCTAGCAATATGAATGAGGAAATATTAATAACATCATTGTGACACTTCACTCTAACCCAATATTAAATAAAAGGCTCCATTATGGTTTGGACATTATCAAGAGCCTTTAATGAGGAATGACAAGCAGGTCATGAATAACTTACTCCATCTGAAAAGGCACCAACTGCATATAACTAAAGAATATGATAGCAGTGTGAATTACCAAAGATTAACACATGGAGGTCAAGGTCACCTACAGCTTGTACATGTGCGACTCTTCATCAAAACAAACAAAAAGGTATGCACAAAAGAGGTTTAAGATTTAGACTGAATTTAAAGTTAGACCGGATCTAAGTCAAAACTATTACTGCCAACAGCTTTAAAATATTGAAGATTCAACTAAGCATCTTACAAACAACACAAAATATGACAATATTGGTTGAGGAAAATATATTTAGCTGTGAAACAAAATTTCATTTAAACCAGGTCTAACTTTAAACCAGGTCTAACTTTAAACCTGGTCTAACTCGTAAACCTCTTTTGTGCATACAGACCAAAGTGTTTATGAAATATTTCTGAACCATTCTGAATTGGTTAAAATTGGTTCTATTTTTATTGGACATTTTTAAAAGATTTTTGAAATGTTTTGAATAAGTGTGGTCTTTATAAAACCTTTTAAAGCATTTTGAAAATGTTCAAACCAACTCCAAAGAAAATCCTTTTTAAGTTTATAATGTTTCAAGAAGGTTATTTTGAAATATTTGTTGGAAAAAAAACCCTAAAAATATTGACATTCTTAAGGGGCGGCTTCAAAACTCAACCCGCGGTTGTCTGCCAGTTCTGGGCGGTCGGCTATTGTTTATTCCAATTAAACCGCCTAGAACTGGCAGGCAACCATCGGTTGAGTTTTGAAGTGACCCCTAAAATGGTTTTTGTAACATTTTGAGGCCAAAAGTGACACATTTTTTAATGTTCAGAAAACATAATATTGCCAGCTGGAATATTGCAAGAGCTGTTAATGCAGCCTCTTGTTGTTTTTACTTTTTAAAATATTTGAATAGACTTTGTTACCAGGATTAAAATGGCAACTCCCTCAGTGAACTTTACCCAACATCCAGTGATAGTCCATTACAAGTTGTCATGAAGAAAACAGAGAAAATAAGATAATTGCATTGAATGATCTCTCAGCAATATGTTTTCTGCTGTATATCCCTTTTCACTGACTGTCATTATTGTTTTGTGGTAGATGCCTTAAAATAATTTCTAATCCACTCTTGACCTATTCATGATCACGTACTATCACCAACAATTATATTTTTAGAATCTAGATAAAGATATATACCTTAGGCTCTGCGTGCCTGGCAAAACTGGTCACTATCAAAACACACCATTGTTTGTATATTACTATGGAGTCCCTATTTCAGTGCAACCCGTAAGCTTAACCGGAAGTAGTGCAAATGGAAGTGAAAGGATGCTTTTGTGCTAATCATGAAATCAAAGTAACCTTATGTTTACTTTTCAAGCTTGAATGGAAGTCACTATTGCATTTTATATATGTGGTGGATTTTGTTAACTTAATAGTAGCTCTTACTTATCCAATGAATATGAGAAATTACTGTAGCAAAGTAAAATGCAATACAATACAATACAATACAATATCGGCATTTATAAGGCGCCTTTTCCCTGGGATACAAAGCGCAAAACAATACAATACAATGCATGTGAATTACAGTTCAAAAAATTGTTACTAACATAAATTCAAGGTCTTTTATATAATGTTTTTTCTCCAGTGGCGTGCCCAGGATTTTTTGAGTGGTGGGGCACAACCATCAGTTTCCCCCGAATGACCAGTGGCGGCAGAAAGTTAAAAATTTAGAGGGGACGGCTGGCCGGCGGAAAATTAAGTAACTTTGAAAATGCATGTGTAACGCGCGAAAAAAATTGTCAATTCTGCTAAAAATTGTTTAAAAATCTTGAAATTTGCGCAAAACTTGGCAAATTTTGAATAAAAATTGACTTAATACCTGAAAATTCGCGCAAAGCGTGCAATTTTTTTTTCACATTTAAATTATCAAAAGCTAAGGGAAATTCAAGGTTCCAATAGCGCGCGGCAAGTTTTTCAATGATTTTCAAAACATTTGAAACTATTTTTCTTCTCTTTCCTCCACTGTTATTCTCTGGATTCTTGTTCTTGCTGTCCTGTATTTTTATGCTAAATGTATCACTTGCAGTTGATAATCAAAGACAAAAAGACACATGTCAGGATAATGAAGCTCCTGGTATAAGTAACAAAAATAACCAGTTGATCGTCCGGTCTTTTCTGAAAAGTTGGTGAGGAGAGCTCTTATTATTTGTTATGGTCGCCATGCCCAAGATGGCCACCATAACATATCTGAAGATCATGTTATGGTATTTTTTAGGTTATTAAAGTGCAATGAGGATCCTGTCCACTTGTCAATACCAATTAAAAAGTGTTTTGTTGATTTTTTTGTTTTGTTTTGGTGATTTTTAAACAATGACAAATAACAAAATATTGGTGCAGCATCCAAGATCAGAGAGGGAGGGGATAATCAACTGGTTATTTTTGTTACTTGGCCTTATTTCATAATGCAAAAAAGCATACAATACTATAGTTTTTAAATCTTACATTTGTCATTACATTTTCATTTCTTTAAGTAGTATGTTATATTTTCTATAATATTCTATGACATGCATATGGTCAGACGAAATGAGCTGGAAATCCAGATAAAGGTTTTTAACAAATTACCTCTAAAGTCAAGGTCAGTTTTTGTTTTGGATGAAAAACTGCATTCATGCATATTGTTTTAACTATACCATGGGAAATGTTATTATTCATGGTTAATTGACCAATTGACTAATTATATTATACTAGTAACTTTAAATTTGATATGCAGATAATCATTATTACTAGATATTATGGTGTGCATTGGATTTTGATCTCTGACCGTGCACTAAAGAAGGAAAGTATTACATGCTATATATCACTCAAAAGATGAGAATATGACAAACTAACTAATCAGTAATCTAAATTTTGAAAATTGCAACTTTCTGGTCATTTCGCTGCAGCAGCCCTCATAGCCCTCATATAAATTTTACTTGATTGTTCAAGGTGCGTTTACACTGTGACGAATTGGGGGTAATGACAAACAACGTAGACCTGCGTGTTGCAGTTTTGAATTTTTCGCCCGTCATTGTTAGTTAAAGTCAGTTAACGCTCACACACGCTGCTAGCCACGCACACTATCATTACTATCAGTCGTTTTCAGTTACAACTTTTTAGTTACAAATATGTTACCCTCCGTCGAAACAAGTCGTCACAGTGTAAACGCACCATTATGAGACATGAATATTGCCACATTAATTTTTTGTGGCAGATTTCAAAATACTCCAAAAATCTCTTCTGTCAACTTCTTTTCATTAAATAGATTTGTGAAGAATCTTGCTCATAATAAAATGTCTGGATAATGACAAAGTGGTTTACTGCTTTATTACATGCAATCTACTGAGTGAAAAGTGTGTGTGTGTGTGTAGGTGGAACGAACCTAATCGTGTTTGATATAATCAAACGTAAAAGTTTACTTAGAGAAATTTGCAGTTTTTGTAATACTGGAAAAATGCTATTAAAACATTTGTCAGGTTTACTATTACTTGTGTCAATGTAATCTGACTTCAATTCAATTTCTCATTGTAAACATAAAAACCCAATTATTCATACATAATAATAATAGAATACCCATCATATTCTTTTGTGTTACAAAATATATATGCACAAAAGCTTTTAAGAATATCCCTTCAAAAAACATTCCAATATGACAAAACTTGCCACTTTCAACTTGAAAAAGGCTACTTTTTTTAAAATCTATGGTTATATATCTAAGTACTTCATACAGTTCAATGGAAAATGGTTTTAAGATATGTGATAAAAATATACTAATCCACATTTATTTTAATAACAGAGTAGATAATTCTCAAGTCATAAAAAGAAAATAGATTATAAAGACAACTAAATGTTGCTCTCATTGCGCAAACATTGTTTCAATCGATGAAAGTGAATGTCACTCCTGCATGTTATAGTGCTATGATTATTGAATACACAAACCTAGGAATATTTGGAGCAATCTTCGCTGCAATTCAATCTGAAGTGAAGAGAATGTAGTGAAATTTGTTAAGCGAATGTCACTTCCTGTTGGAGCGAAGTTTTTTTGGAAGGTTGAGTGAATGTCACTCAGGCGAGCGAATGTTTGGACCCCAAGCCTAACCTAGCTACTACATGCTGCATTTACAGCTACGATATGCTTCATTTACTGTATTGCAACTCTTCAATGTTGTGACTTTATAATGCCCTTTATTTCAATTTTCTCCATACAGCTAATGTGGTTATCTTAACATCAAACATTAAACACACTGAAATTTCAATAACTGAAAATGATATCAAATGATTCAGATTTTTTTTTTCTAACTGGTATATATATAATTCTGAAAATAAAGACAAAAATCTATTTTGTCAACTAATTTTTGTACCGAAATAAGAAACAAACAAACCAAAAAAAATTCCCGAATTTTGTATACAGTAAGAGCACCAAATGTTTCCATGGAATATTCTTAATAATTATCTGTATCTCAAGTTCTTATTCTTTGTTGAAAAACTACACAAGCATAACTACATACACACTTAATTTTATTCTTATTCAGATAAAAACTTGATGGTTTAAAACTGGTAAAATAAGTAAATCATGTAAACAATTTTAACCCTAACCCACATCTATCGAACAAAATCCAACAAGAAAATTCAAGAAATTAGCCAAAATACATCATAGACAGGGGATATGCACTAAGTGCTGGCGAGAAGGCCATACTCAGTGGCTTGCTATTGCCATGCCTAGATATTAGATCGGGATGCGAGAGGTCAGGAGTTTGAATCATAATGGAAACAGAAAATATTTGTATGATGTAATCAGACTTGGGAGTTAGGGTTAATGTTTATTGTTCTAGTATTAAGAATGATTAGTAAAAAAATATGTATACAATCATTATGTCAGCAAATTCTACAATCTACTAACACAGATAGACAGCATACATAATTTACAAATGGGAAATATGAACAATAAAAACCAAATGCAAAATACCATATCAGTTTTATAAAACACCATCTGTCAAGAAATATGATATTGTCGAAACAGATGGTTAACGCTAAAATTGAACTATATCAATCAGATCCATGAACACAAATACATGAATATGGAACTGTCAGTCAAAATGAAGACAGGTGCAAAGGGTGTTCTAATTCCATAACTTTGTTTGTTCACATGAACTTAGAAAACAGGGCATGTAGTTATGACCCCCAGAATTAAATTAATTAATCAGTTAAAAGAAATAGCATTTTCAACATTTCTAGCCAGGACATGGCTTGGTTAATGTAAATGTGCAAGTCAAAGATCTCAACAATATGAGGAACTATAATGAAAATTATATGAAAATTGCAATCTTTATGTTTCCTTTTTAAAATGATTTTCTCTTACAGCCAATGATGTAATAATTGGGATTCACAGAAAAAGGGTTAAGCAAAAGCTGTCTGAAAAGTTTTGTCAATTTGGTTTAACGCAGCCTTTTTAAATTTTTTGGTGTTTTTCTCTTACAGCCAAGGATAAAAGGATTCGGATGCACAGACGAAGGGGCCAGCAAAAGCCATCTACACAAACCATCAGAAACAGGTTGCATTTCTTTGAACTGCACTCAAGGCGAAAAACTAAAAAACCAAAGCGCACTCCAAGACATAAAGACACAAGTTTAAAATTTGCCCGTCACAACCACCGATGGAACCAAAGACGCTGGGGAAAGTTTTTTTACAGATGAAAGCCATGTGTGTCTGAAAATGATTGACGGCAGGCAGAGAGTTTAGAGAAGAAAAGAGAAAGTACTTCAAGATTCATGTATCGAAGAATGTGAGACATTTGGGGGGAGGGAGCATAATGATATGGGGAGGAATCAGTTTAGAGAGGAGAACTGATTTGGTGATCATCCGTGGCGCAGTTAATGTTGAGGTATATGTGAATCATATTTTAAGAGAAGAAGTTGTTCCTTATGCAGCTGCCGTCGGCCCTGGTTTTGTCCTTGCTGATGACAATGCAACTCCGTACAGGGAAAGAATTACTCAAGACTTCCTTAAAGAACAAGGAATTGATCGTTTGGATTGGCCGGCCATTAGCCCGGACTTAAACCCCATAGAACCTTTCTGGGATCAAATAAAAAGAAAGGTTAATACAAAATTGAAAGCAGATTCAACTTTGGATGACCTGGAAAGACTTGTGAAGCGAACATGGCGGCGAATACCCCAAGAAAACATAGCAAGACTAATAAGGAGTATGAGAAGACGCTGCCAAGCTGTTTAGTGGACAGAAATGGTGGACACTGATAACATTTTGGATGTCAAATTAGAAGTCAACACTTAGATAAGATTGCATTTTTTCGTATATGTCAATATTTTTTGACTTTGAGGGCTCGTTCTTGGATTTATGGGGCTAAAACTGACTGTCCACTTATCTTTTGTGAGGTGTTTATGTGGGCTGCTCTGGCAAAATGAGAGGAAAGTTACAGATCTATATTTTGAATAAAATGGCAAAAGTAGAGTAAATATAGGGTGAAAAAGTCAAATTACGTTTTTTGACATAAAACGCCTTCATGCATAAGTGTTTACCTATACCTAGAGTTTTGACGGTCAACTTTGCTAGAAAGTGCAATTATTCATGGTTAATTGATTGCTTGTTGCTATTATACACTGTTGTAATCAGTATCTTTGAAATCAATTTGCAGCTAATTTTTATTGCAATATAGCCTATTAAGCAGACTGCTTTTGATTTCAAACTCTAAATGACAAATGGAGAAAGAAAGTGTGACATATTATAAATCAATCAATAGCTGAGATAATTCAAATATGTCATAAATTTCATTGAAATTTGCGACTTTCATCTCATTTTGCCAGAGCACCCCTCATATGGAATTTCTTTATGAATACTAAATATAAAGACATCTTTTTAAGGCAAAAATACAAAGCAGCAATACTGCACTATTCATAAAGCAACATACTGGGATGTAATCAGCTATAATTCCACACACAACAACAAAAATGACATAACTGCAGATTTCAGTACATTCCATAACAAAAATCATCTTAGGTAGGCCTATTCTATAGTGCAACACCAGACCTATATATGGGCTCACAAAATGGATCTTCTATTGATACACAGCTAGTGTGTTGCGCATAATCAATTGAAAAGAAATTAATTTAAGAACCCTTAAAATGGAGATATTTAAAATGCATGTAACATTTAATAACATTTGATGAGAACATTCAATAAATCACAAGCCCTTAAGGACCCACACCACCAAATAGATCATCTATTCAATCCTATACAAACAGCTTCCAGATCATGGTGGATATCTTGGCTATAAAACAACTAGTTGCTTCAATTCTTGCATTTCCTTTGAGATTAAGACCTATATGAGCTCAAAAGGTAAAAAAAATTATATGGTATCTATGTTGAATTTTCGATAGATTGTTTTTAACATGGGACATGCTCAAAACATCATTTTCTCTAACTCGCTAACAAATTCTCTAGACACTAAAAAACAGCTCTCAAAATTCACAAAAACAGCAAAATTAGGATAATCTTGAACCAGGCTGATTACATTAATACCACAGAACATGATTAAAAACAGATTTCACTCAAAACATTAGTTCCCATCATTTGTGAAGCTTTAACTTTAGAAAGTGCAATATAACACATACTCCCGCATCGCTGTGTACTCACCAAAAGCGTTTATTTAGTATTTTGTGTCCTTACGGGGCATATACATATACTATTTGCACAAGACCTAACCAATTAACCATGATGGTATGGGTAGCTCTAAACATATACTTGCAACAATATTAGTAAATGCAAACGGGTATTTGCAACTTTTAATTTTCTTGTAAATCACATCAAATACTTCATTGTTATTGTTTCCAGTGAAGTGTAAATAATACAGGTACTACTAATACAAGATTTGATAGGCGTTTTTGATAAACCTTGAATACAACCAGTCATCTGAGAACTATTCTGTTTTTCCTAGTCAAGAATCATAACATGTGTATTAGAGTCACCTTGGTTGTTGCAACATCTTTTAAATACTGAATTGTTAACAAAATGACTGGAAACTTCAATATTACAAGATCTATATAGATTGAATTGCATTAAGACTTATTTTACTATAATGTTTGAACTCAAGTGCACTATTTATGAATAATAACTGGTTTCATGATAGTATAATCCAACAACAAGTACAAGAAACTTTTGAATATTAACACAAACCTTTTATACATAAGCATTTAACTCTGTATTCTATAATGTATCTGAAATACATCTTTAACAGTTGGGATTAAAGTACACTATATATAGGCAGGGCAACAATCCAAAAAATGTGCCAATAAATGTGTATCACAAAATAAAAGAATGAATACAAATTTGTTTGTTGAGCATGTCTATTAATTAGCATTCTCACAAAAAAGGTTTAGAAGTTAATTATTAACAGTTCTCAACATTATTCTATCTTTTTTTCATAATCAAATGTTCATGTAATGAAATTCGTCTGAAAATAATCAATCTACTTGAAAATGTACCAAATAGGATAACAAATAACAAAAACAGAATGCACATCCCTAGTATATATACAAAGACAATCTCTTCCACCAGTAAAATCCAAGAGTAGCTTGCATTTCAGATCGTCGTGTGAGTGCAAGAAAGTCGTATCTGCAATGGCTGCCCTAAGTTATTTTTATTTTATACTTTGTCACAAGAATGTGAAAAATCCCTCAAAAATTCCGTCTTATGTCAGTAGTTCTTGAAATGGTTCTTCAGGTGACGGTGTCACCTGAAGAACCATTTCAAGAACCACTGACTCAAGATTGGAGATTAGACAGTGTGCAATCCAAATTTATGACAAATGGCAGCTGTTGCAGATACGACTTTCTTGCACTCACATGACGACTGATGTGATCATTGCCTCATCAATTATACAGATGATGCGTTATTATTACAAGTGATGTGTAAACAAACCACCTCTATCTGCATCAAATTGACCTAAATTTCCCAAAGCTCTTGAATAATGAGGTTTTTGCCTGTTAGCAGATAAACACACCAGTGTAAATATATAACTTAATAATTAAAATGTATGATTGTATTTTCTGTGGTTTGCAGAAGCAACATATTAATTGCAAATTTCATGAGTTACAGTGAATATGTGGCATCACATGACCCCGCACATGACAGAGGGCAGGAAAACAATTCTTATCAAATTAATTGTCATAAACTGGAGTGTGAGATTGACAGAGAAAAGGATGGTTATAACAATACACTCCCGGTCAAAAGTGTTTGCACACAAAACTTTTATCCAGCCATATCTCGAGAATCGTTCATCATTTGCATCTCATTTTTTTTCCGGATTAATATTTTGCATATATGGATCTAAAGAACTCAACAGGAATTGAATTTACCGCCTTTGAAAATATGGCGTGCTAAACATACTGTATTCTTTCTTCGCACATTCAAATATAGGCACATAGGTACATAGCAAAAAGTGTGTGTGGTGTATTTGTATTTGGTCCAGGAATCAGCCATTTTTATGGTTATGGAAGATCGAATATCAGAGGAAACACAGATTATTTATATTGGATACATTAGGCACCTACAAAAAACATGAATTTTTTCAGAGTCTTGGTTGTTTGAAATAATAATTACGTTTATGCCCGTATTTAAGCGTGCGCAAACACTTTTGTCCGGGAATGAAAATATTCACCTGATAACACTGAAAAAATTACATTATTGACATCATAATTTATCATAACAGAAATAGCTTGAATGTGTGTAGCTCACTGACAATATCACAAATAAAGAGATAAAATACAATAAAGACAACAGGTTTATTCATCAAAACCCAATCTAATTGTACATACGTATTAAGTTTATTCTAAGAAATGTGCATTTTGCCGAATCAGAAATATTAAGGGGGAAAGCACATTCTCAATTGCCAAAATTCACTTTTTTTCCATTTTTGGTCATTTTTTGACCTTATTATGAAATTAAAAAATTGGTCAAAATCCTAAAAAATAAAAATGATGCAACATCTGAATGGGCATTTTAAATTTAAAAAATTACCATTCTGAAGTCATAAAAAAAAAAATATTTTTAGCTTGGTTGGAAGCCCAAATGGCCAAAAATTGTGTTTTTTGTGATTTTCTCAAAAAATGTGATTTTGGTCAAAAATCAACATCACCATCATGATTCTTGTGAAAATTCCTCTCTGGAAATGTATACTTTTATTAACTTTTAGCATTAAAAAAGTTATGGTACAAAATGAACTTGCAAAAATGTAAACTTGAGTAACGTGCTTTCTCCCCTTTCTCGCCAAAACGGTTTTGATTAATTTCTTATTTTTTTACAAACCTGCCAAGAAAAAAATCATTTTAAGTTGAGTTTTATAGTCTGTTTGGAACTATATTTGTTTTGATGTCATTAAACCTAAATATAGAATTTATAACAAATCTGTATCAAAAGAAACTCTTTCTTCCTAGTGAATATTTGTTTCCGACTACAGAGTACAAATATTATAATATATGTTATACAAATTAAGAGTTTCCTCTCAATTACAATACCAGATGGAGAAAATTATCAACTGGTTATGGCATAAAAGAACTAGTTATCTTAATCTCACTGCCTCATTTACCCAAAAATGTACTTAACATGTAAATTTAATGACATTATCATCAAAGTTTCATCTACGCATTTTGTATCCTGCAAAAGCACATTGATTAAAAACCCCGACTCATTGAGCGATATGGCTCATTTATATCAAATTTAGAATTGCAAGCAATACTAATGACTTTGTAATCAATCTTTAGTATGTAGCCTTTTAATTCCTTTACAGATATGGAAGAAAAACAAAAACAAAAACATATTTAGAAGTTAAGTTTAAATGATTATCTGTCTGTACATCTACATCTGTAGTATAGTGTGGTTAGATCAGATTTAAAATGTTTTGAATTTAACAAAATTGTCTAACATAAAATGAAATATACACAAAGATAATTTAGGGCTTAATAGAGTACTGACAGCATGATAGGACAAAGATATGGATTAAGTCCCGCCCAAAAACTGGTATTTGGAAATATGAGTATGGGGTAGGCCTATAATAACATATACAGGTTGTAAACATACATGAGAACTTTGTTTGATTTGAGTCTTAAATCATTGATTTAGGTTCTTTTTGCACAGTGTCCATGCTAGGGTGAATTAAATTCAAAGTAATAAAAGAAATAAAAAAATCATTTTGTTTTCTTTCAAATTGAGCATGGGTCCCTCATTTAAGGAAAATTTGTTACAATCAATGCAAGGGACAGATGGCATGTCAAAAAAAAAATCCTTGTTAAGGCAACAACCCCCTTGTTTTGTGGGCCTGACTGACCCTATATTTCTTTTTTGGAAGAATTTTTTTAGCGTTTTCTAAGATCATGTAGAATCAGCTGTTTTTTTGCCAAAATTTAAACAAATTTGGTTAAACTCCTATTTTCCACCAGATTATTTGGTTCCTTTAGACAAGGGGTCACTTTTCACTGCCCCATACTTGTATTTGTTAATGGTGCATTCACAATCATACTTATAACCTCTAATACATGAGTGGCCTTTATTAGGGAAAATGAGTGGTATTTATTAGGGACAGGAGACATTACATATGAAGTGTTTTAAAATGGCTTTTTCTTTTTAACATCCTACTCTCAATCTCATTCAATAGAGAATAACAACACTTGACTGACCATTACCTATGCTTCTCATGATGGATTGACTGTATTATTATCTCTGCTTCTCATAATGGATTAAAGTGTGAAAGCTAATTCAATTTCCTACTTAAACATAAGTAAATTGTGGGTCAAATATTAACAGAATATTTGATAAAGTCAAATTGACAATTTAAATTAGGGAATATCAATAACAACAATGTGATACCTGAATTTAACAAAATTGAATAAAAGCCTCCATTATGTTTGGGATATATCAGGGGCCTTAGAATAAATATTTACACTAATGGGGAGTGACAAGTCATAAATTATTACTCCATCTAGAAAGGTACGAAGCGCAGAAGGTCTTCAAAATTTGATTAGTACTCAACTTTATGATTTTTTGACACAAAAATCTAGAATTGTTGGCATTACTTTATTCATTGCTAAGAAGAACAATTCAATAGCTTCCATTTAAAAAAATAATTTTGAAAATGGATGCATGCAATCGGATTTTACACCACTTTGAAGAAAGTGTGTCTTTTTACACAAACTCTCCATGGGTAATAATAATATGTGTACCGCCGCGGCAAAAGGGTCCAGTTGTCGACTCCTACATGTTGCTCATTGTAGCATATCTGATGTATACAAATACCATACATTAGATATGCAACAAGGAGCAACATGTACGAGCCGACAACTGGACCCTTTTGCCGCGGCGGTACACATATTAGCTTATGCTAAGGCGCGATATCCAAAATTGTAAATGTTTAGCATGTGATCAGTCAGGTGGAAAAGCCCAAGACAATTAAAGTAAAATTGTTTCTTATACAGCATCAAAGCCACAAGAAACGGGTAAAATTAATGTTGCGTGGTGTCTTTTTCCCAGGCAATTTTTAAAATTAATCGAGTTCTGTCTAAGTGCATGATATATTGCCAATTTGCCACGTCAGAAAGTTATCATTGAATGGCACATTAATAGACATCTGAAGCATGCAATACACATTACCAAGGAAGATCGCAAATGAATATCAACAAATATGTCAATAGATTAAGCATTTCTGCAAATCATTTATTGCCATAAACTTATTTATGTTGTGAAAAAATGTCAAATAAAGACATTGTCCGTTAACTGGCAAGTTTTTAGTACAATCATTAAGTGTGTTTTTTCATGCCATGAGAAGTCAAACAGGACATCAGAATTTGGCAATTTTATAAGTAGAATTATATTTAAGGTAGGAAATATAAAATCAAATCAAATCTTTTGACGACTGAGTTATTGATTTCTGTCTTCATTGAAATGGGAAAGAAACAAATCAAGTCCGTGGTAAGTTTTCAAAACTGGTGCATTTACATAATCCTCCCGTTCTTGGAAACGAAATAACAAAATGCTTGCATTCTTTCTGCAAATTAAAGGAAGAGAAATGTTATATCAATTAAGATAATTCTGAATTTCAAAATGGAACGGAAAGTATTTTTAAAGATTTATTTATTCTGAGCACTAACCATTTTGATACACCCTGTATATGTTTGGAAAAACAAATAGTTGCTTTGCTTCAATACAGCAGCATGACAAGAGTATCCACCTTGGCTTTGACAATCCTGAACACCAGTCCACCTTGATAGTTAAGACAATTGCTTTAGCCAGTAAAGAAAAAGAACTAGGTGATAAAGCAAGCCATAAATGAATTGAAACTTCTGTGAACAACCTACAATCTGTAATAGGTACCTGTCAGTAAACAAACAAGAACTGTTTCCTTAGTTCAAAAACTACTTGTGATATATAGCCTGCAGTCTTCATATACATTATCACTTTTTTCCGGATTATAAATGTTACTATTTTTCTCTGCAAAATATGTGAAGTTTAAACTGCCTGGATACAATCAAACTTTCATCATTCACTAATATATATTACATACACTAACTTCTTAACACCTACTGCTTTGCAATTATATCTAGTAAACCTTTACCTTAGGCTTAAGTTAAACAAAAATAGATTCAGCATAATGAATGCATTATCAACAAAAGTTCAATTGGTTAGTTGCTAAGAGACCTGATTATGACATATTCTGCTACTAGTGTTAGTGGCACTTTGTATCTCATATAGCAGGTATCTTATGACAGATAAAAACAGTCATCGATCATTTTTATGATAGCATTTCTTATTTAAAAGGGAGTTATATATATACAAAATATAACCTTGCCATTACTGAAAATAAGAAATAAGGCGTTCTATAACTAATTTTATTGGAAAAGAGGTTCCTAAGTGATATAGCATAAAGATTAAAACATAAGCTAGGCATGTTAGTAGATCACAAAATATTATATTTATCATAGTCCTTGAATTGCATACTAGGCAAATAAAAATGATTTGATTATTGCATTAAACAAGTAAAATAAATAAATAAATGTCGGTGCTTATATAGCGCTTTTGCAGAATTGATCAAAGCGCTTTACATTTATTCCATTACCAATAGAATATAACCAACTTACGCGGCTGCCTTACAAACACGGCGCCTATTGAGTATATTCCTAGTAACTACTCATGATAACGCTTGGGTCGACGAAGCAATTAGGATTAAATGTCTTGCCCAAGGACATAACCCGTTGGCCGTAGTTGGCTGCATTTAAAACAACAAATTTTGTTTGTTATAGCTGATTATTTCAGCAAATTGACCTTTACAATGACCTTTGAGCTTTCAGTTCACTTCAAATTTCCAGCAATGTATTGTAGGTTGGCTAAAGATCAAGTTGACCAAATTTGGTTAATTCCAAGACGATTTGATCACTTAATGACTTCTGACGTGCCCGACACCCTTCGCAGTGTTGTAACACCCACATTGTCTTCACTTATAATCAAACAAAGAAACACAACATTCAAAGAACATTGTCATCCTTCTATTTGTTATAAGGCAACAAACTGTCTAAACCTTCATTTGTTTTATAAACCATGTTCACATGTGACAAGCAATAAGGTTTTTGTATCACATTTATTGATAAAGAAACCTAAGAATATCAAAATCCCTCCGGATAAACATAAGAAACAAAGTTTTATTAAATGTTCTGACACGACACATAAAGCATTGGGTGCAACTGATGTATTCAATCCATTCAATTCAAAACAGTTTAGTTGTGTTCTACACAGGAAGCACAGACACACAGGAAAGCAGAGGGATAGTATATCTGTATCTGTCAAACTGAATTTATTTGTGGCCAGTAACAGTAAATTGCAACTTGTAAGCCTATTTTACACTAGACCATACATTGGGCTATATATTGCTTGCTATATAAAAGTCCATGACTGAATTGTTCAAGTGTATTTGAAAGTATAGTATGAAATTAATGACAGTTTAAAGGTTATCTGAAGATGGAGCAGTACTCTATAGTTTGAGGCAAGATGGAAACCCCAAAGGAGCATTATTGGTAATGGTTACATGTTGCAAGTTATTTATTTTTATTTTGGCAATTATAAATTGATTCATAGGCCAAAAACATACTCGGCCTCCAAACAAAATTTTCGCTACCAAACATTTGGTCGTGACGTCAAAATGACGAGTGACTCCAAACAAAATAACGTCAAAACCGAGTTGAGACCAAATAAAATTTCGCGCTAGATTGCACATGCTATTGAATTGCCATATACATTGGACCAAAATAATGTTTGCTACCCGTTCATACTTTAAGTTCGATTGCAAATATTTGGTGACGTCACAACCAAATGTTTGGTAGGAAAAATTTTGTTTGGAGGCCGAGTATGATTTCGCCCATAGTGTTTTACTGGTTTGAAAAAATTCTATGAAAATAAAAACATACTCTAAAATTTTATTCATTGTGAATAACAATAGTTGACTGACCATTATGTCAGCTCCTTATTATGGATTTAACTGTGAAAAGGGAATTTAATTTTCCATTCAAACATGACAGACCAAATTATAACAGAATATTTGATAAATTAAAGCTGACAATCTGAATTACTGAATATCAATTACAACATTGGAATACTTCACTATACCAATATTGAATAAAAGCCTCTAATGAACTTTTAGACATTATCAATGGCCTTCGGAGATATATTTAAACTAATAAGGAATGACAAGTCATTAATTATTTACTCCATTTAAGAAGGCACCAACTGCATAGTAAGTTGAAGATACAAGGTGCGTTCAATAAGTTCATGGCCTGAGGTAGAAGGAGAATAATAATAATAATAATAATAATAATCAGATTTTTTTAGCGCTTTTTAACTATGTATGCAAAGCGCTGTCGCCAATTATTATTATGCTACCGTCAGGAAACCGTCACAATCATTTCACATTAACTAGTTGTCACTGGCCAGGCGCGCATCCTATCCGCACTTAGATTGTAATGTTCCCAATAACAGCTACCCAATAACTCTCGGGTCGACGAAGCAATGAGGATTCAATGCCTTGGTTGCTAGATTGATGCCTTGATTTGCCTAATAACCATGATAATATAAATTTAAAATTAACACTGTCATACATATTTTTACCACTAAGACGCAGCATCACTAGACTTCTGTTCTCAAAAAGAAGTGCTATCCTGATATACACATTAAGATATTCACATTTAATAAGACAGAAGTCCTCAAAGCAATATACACCCGTTATAACGATGCTATTCATTGGATTGTCTGAACCTTCATTTGTTTTATAAACCATGTAAATATGTGGCTAGGAATGAAGTTTCTGTATCACATTTATTGATAACGAAACCTAAGTAGAACAAAACCCCTATAAATGCACATTAGAAACAAAGTTTTATTAAAAGTTCTGTCACAACGCATGAAACATTGTCCGCAGATGCATTCAATTCATTACAATTTAGTTGTGTTCTACAAAAATGAACCGAAAAACACACAGAAGCAGGAGAAGGGGTAGAATGTCTGCAACTGTCAAACTGTATTTATTCTTGGCTGATAAAATCAGATTGCAAATTCAACATATGGATTAGTTGTTAAATAAATGTGCATCCATATAAATCATCATTTTATAAAATCATGTAAAAAGCTAAGAAGAACAGCCTATATTTATACAAGTCAGTGTGACTCTCTCTCTTTTGAAGCAATTGGGTAAGCTCCCCTTTTGTTATATTTGTTTCTCCCAATTTGTTACCTTCCAAGCCTTGAGAAGATGTAATGCGACATCAAATAAATGCTCTAAATATGAAGGTTACAACTACACAGCAAACTTAGGTATCTAAATTTCTTACATTATTTCATTTTGGTACTTCATTTAAGTACCTCCACATTCATATTTTGGGTAAGTGTGGTTGTCAGTGTAGTTTACTTGATACCAAATATTTAAATATATACCCAGGATAATTTTAACACTCAAGTTCAATACTTTAGATTGATAAAAATTGCTGTTTTGAACACAGACCTATATTGACTTTATGTCAGTCTTTGTCAGCCAGATAACTGGAGAGGAAATCCCTACTTAAACTTACCCTTCAAGGTAACCTGATCTATATTAAGCTTTTAATAAAAGTTTCATCCCAGACCATGCAATAACAGAAACCTGAATGGTGAATACAAATTTGTTTTAATGTTCTCATGTTTTGCAAAGTATCATGAGTGATGTGCAGATTTTCTGTAAAACATGGCCAAGGAAATGTAAATGTGTAACATGTTACAATGACAGGTACTTCATGGTACCATCTTATATGTCTATCTCTGATATAAAATAATTATTAGAGATAAGCTCTTACTTATATTTTAACCATATGCTAAGACTTAACTAAATGTAGGGTGGTAAATTTGTAAAAGAGAGTGCAGTGCGGAAGGTCCCGAGTTCGAACCCCGCTGGTGCCAAAGAGTTGAGTGTGTTTGAAATTCCCTTGGACAAGGAACTAACTGCTAATTTTCTTGTGGAAACCCGTACAAAACTTGGGGAGCTGATCCGGGCAGCGATGGTGCGTATGTGGGCCGATCAAGGTTTGGTGCCACTTGAGGTTGCCGCAGAACCTGAAATGATGCTTGTGGGGAATGGAGCTTACTTGGGCCACAGTGGTCAGCGAACACCTGTAGAGTGTCCAGAGGTCGAGTGGAATCACAAATCTGGGAGGCATAGCGCACTTTAAAACCCCAGTATTTATTTATTTTATTTATTTATTTTATTTATTTATTTCACTTACCTGTGCATTTAATATGATGAGATGTGATGACAGGTGGAACCAGATATGCAAGAAAACAACAAATAACATTACATTAACATCTAATATCTCTTACTTATCTTAACAATTTACAATCAAGGCAACTTAAGAAGAATTTGTTTACAAAAAGTGTGAATTTGGCACTGCTTTTATGTAAAACACCATCAAACGTTCAATTTCACAATATTACCTGATTTTTACATCTTTGACTGCTGGTGTTGTTACCTTAGCTATGTATTTCATATAACAAATATATCTTAAAAGACTTATGACAGATATAACCATGCAATCATCAATCATTTTATAGATTACATTTCTTGTTTAAAAGGTAATTTATATTAAACGCAATGACCTATCCATTACAGAAAATATAAATTTAATTTTTCAATATTACATAAAGAGGAAATCAAAAAAAAAAAAAAGGGGGGGGAGAAGAAAAAACCTCACATACATTAAACTTGCTATATTATTTCATGAACCAGCCCTAAATGTGGCCTCTAGTCATTTTTACTTATCAATTATTTGCAAAAACACCATGTTATAAAGATTAAAATGACACTGCAAACTTCACTTGACTTCTAGAGGGTAGTACGGTAAGGTGAATCTTGTAATTGTGCAAAGGATGAAACTGAAATAAACATGTTAAAAGATCAGTAAGCCATACATCTAATGTTGATATTCTTAAGAACAAATATTTATCTGCATTATACTGATTATTTTCTTGAAATGACACTTTATAGGATTTTGAATCTGCCAAAAAAATCAACTTTGAAATGACACTTTACAGGATTGTTAATCTGCAAAAATATCAGCTTAGATAAATTTTTACCTTTGCTTGTATATTCACTTTATCACAAAATAGAGTTTGTGGCATTTAGAGCTGGTTTGAGATACTACTATTGAGATGAATGGACACATTTTTTATTGCTCTTGAATTATATACAAACAATCAAGTGGTTCTTCAGTTGAGTGTATTTAAATATGGATAAAATAGCAAGGTAATTTTTATCCAAGAGTTAAAGAAGACGGGAATAAACTTTTAGAGCGCGCTCACTATATACGCCTACATTCGGTAATAAACAGGATAATAGGCGTCCATAGTTATCAAGTCATCAATATTCATTATTTATCAATTATATCGATTAAGTCCACCTAATAGCACGCTCGTTCACGAAACAGTGGGTATTGTGAATCAAGCAAGCTGCAAGACAAGACATTCAAAATTAAATTTAATATGTAATTAAACAGTTTAATAATTTATTCACCTTAATTTGTTTTCCAATTATGATAGTATATTATTATCATTCTATAAAAATTAAGCTGGCAGACTTTTTTTACAACTAAGCTAAATTGTGACCGTCCATCCAAAACCAGCCGTAAAACTGAGCTCGTATGAGCTCAGTTACGTAATAGCCTGTTATTCAATTATTCTAAGCACACATTTTTTACGAGCTTGTTAAAAAATAAGCAAATACAAGCTTGCACTTGCTCATACATTTATAGATTTAGGAGTTCGTAAATTTTTGGAACTCGAAAATGCTCAGAAATTATGTGCTCAGAAAATATGTACAATTAAAAGCTAATAAAATCACGAACTGTGAAATTTAGCAAGTGTATGAAAAACAATAAGCTTGTAATGAGCTCGTAACAAGCTCATAATTACAAACGTGTTACAAGCACATTAGCGAGCTCGTTAACAAGCTCTAATGAGCACATTAAATGTGCTCGTATTTGAAACAATACGCGCTTGTATTTGAAACAAAACACACTCGTATTTGAAACAATTTCCAAGCTTATAAGCTTGGAAATTTTATCTTAGAGTTGCTGGGAAATATTGTACTTTGAAAATTCCGTCATACATTTATGAGCTTGTAATTCTTGAACTTTAAAAAAAAATTAATAATTGAGGAGCTTGTATTTCTTGAAGTTTTAAAATTTGACACCAAAGAAAATATACTAACTAGTAATCAGTTAACAAACTATTAATTTTACCATCAAGTTCACAGGATACCTGTTGTAGTCATTGCATTGGGGCTGATACAGGTTTCCCTTGACACTCTCCTTGGCTTGAACAAATAAAGCGCTTGTTGTTTGAAATATGAGCGCGTTTTGTTTCAAATACGAGCGCATTTTGTTTCAAATACATGCAAGCACGTATTGTTTAAAACACGAATGCATTTTGTTTCAAATACGAGCGCGTTTTGTTTCAAATACGAGCGCGTTTTGTTTCAAATACGAGCGCGTTTTGTTTCAAATACGAGCGCGTTTTGTTTCAAATACGCGCTCGTAACAAGCTTGTTGACGTGCTTGTAATAATGAGCTCGTTACAAGCTTGTTATAAGCTTGATGTTTTTCACAAGGGATTTAAATCTATCAAAAAATCAATTTCATCAAATTACGAACTTGACATATATTTTCACCTGTAGCATCAAACGAAGTTTGGGTATACAACATCTAATGGCTATACCCAACTCCTTTTATTCTAGCAATGTGATATTGAAGGCCTTGACTGTTCAACTATGTTATCATATCACATTACAACAAACCAAACATCAAAAGTATCAAGTCACTAATTATTCTTCAGTACCAGTAACAAATAAAACAAGAATGTAACACTGAAAGTCCATCATTACTCTTCTCTTTGTTATCACAAAGCTTGGCAACAAATTGTCTCAACCTTCGTTTATTTTGTAAACCATGTTCACATATGGCAAGCAATGAGGTTTCTGTATCACATTTAATGATAACGGACCCCAAGAAGAACAAAATCCCTCCGGATAAACATTAGAAACAAAGATTTATTAAAAGTTCTGACAAAACACATAAAGAATTGGGTGCAAACTGATGCATTCAACCCGTTCATTTCATTAGGATTTAGTTTTTTACTACAAGGAAAGCACAGGAATATACAAGAAAGAAATAGGATAGTATTGCATACCTGTCACTTTAAATTTATTGTGGCCAGGTAGAGTAAATTGCAAATCTAAGCATGTTTACAATTGTCTTTTTTGAGCTGAATTGATGAAATGTCTGTGGAAGAAGGTACAGACGTACGGAAAGTGTTTGATAAATCTTATTAATGCTAAAAAAACAGTGACTATTTGGAAAAAGAAAAAAAGATAAAGTACTTATTTAATAGGCAAACAAACTTGTAACTTAATTCAGCCATCCACAGGGGCAGGAAAATGCACCTGCTTGTCTCAAATGAAATCATAGACCTTTCCATAAATAGTGTGTGATCTTGGTTCGGTTACATCAGATCTCTTCAACTGATCAGGCAAACAACTATTCACTGAGTGACCCTTTGTAATATAAATTTGGAAGTTGAGATGTCGTATGTAATAAATATAGTCTCAAGTCTCTGTGACACAATGAAAAGGAATTGATGCCATTCAGGTGATTGTAGGGAGTATTTAAATGCAAGATAAAAAAATCTGTAAGTGTTAAATTGTGACCATTCACTGCATGAAAAAGAAAATATTTTTTCTTCTGTGTAAAATAAACTCACTACTAATATTTAAGTTCAACAACTTAGTTGTATAAAAAAAGCTGTGGTACTTTTGACCACAGACCTACATTGATTTTATGTCAGTCTTTGTCAGCCAGATAACTGGAGAGGAAATCCCTACTTAAATTTACCCCTTCAGGTAAACCTGATCTATATAAAGCTTTTAATAAAAGTTTCATGCCAGACCATGCAATAACACAAACTGACTGGTGAATACAAATATGTTTAAATGTTCTCGTGTTTCACAAGGTGTCATATGTAATGAATAGATTTGCCGCTAAACATGGCTAGGGAAATATGTGAGGTGCTTTAGTGAAAGGTACCTCGGGGTGTCAAAATTACAATAACAACAAAAAGATTTTGGTACCACTGAATAGGTGTATTAACTATTGTAATAACTTTTGGTACCATTGAATAGGTATTAATAACTTCAAAAAAAAAATCTAAATTAGAGGATTAAACTTGAGTCAAAAACAGTTGAATGCAGACGTGCCAATTGTTTTATCACAGAATCTACACTTTCAAATACTTTTCACCAAAGGTTCATTCATTTGATCAATACAATTTTAATTTTTAATCTTAATAACACTTTCCAGCAATGCAGAAGCAGTGCCTGCTGGCAAAGAAACATACTAAAATGAAACTATGATTTTCACCGTTTTTGATCAAAATCAGTAACAATAAAATTATGGTTATTAATGACAAATTAAAAGTGTGCACCATATTTTAATTCGGTTATTGGCCTTGGTGCTTTTCCTAGAGAGCTATGCTCCCTCAGAAAAGTACCTCGGCCCAAAACAAACACCTCCGATTTTACAATGACCTCAGCGGTGATGGTGCACAGTTATTATTGTCCAAAGCATAATTATACTATTCAAATTATTGCAAAGTTACATTTCCTCAATACTTTAAATTTCATTTTTGTATTTTGTGATGATTACTTTAATTCTTCTGCTTTTTATAAACTTACAGTAAGTGGTTGGTAACATAGCATGGCTACGTGTAAATAAAGAAATTGGTCCTGCTATTTTATACATGCAGCCACATCACCTATACAACGGAAGCAAAACGTTATTTGACCTAAAAAAAACCCAATGAAATATTATAAGAACATTCATTTGCGAGACTAAATATAATTATTGTAACAAAATTATCACTGTTTGCAACTCATCTGATTACTTGCATTTAGACCATAGATATAGATGAAGATATAGATGGGAGGTCCTAGACTTTGTATCGACATCAGTCATGGAGTTCAATCGCCAAGATTCAGTTGCGTGTAAAAACAAACGGGGCAAATATGAGGACAACTTTTTCGAAAACTATGTTTGTGAGTTATAAATATTTGCAATTTATAACAAGAAACAATGCATCATCGGCAGAAAACAGAATACTCCAATTTGATCCCTATGCCGGAATAAAATGGCAGCAATCTGGTATCTCTTTTCTAAATCTATGATATAGACACAGCAGACAATCATAGATATATCCATCATTAAACTAATACAGGAAATGCAATTTCTATCATCATACGCCTGATGCAATAGCGAGACCAGCATGAATGGATTAGACACCTGCCATAGAAAAGATTGTTTGGAAATGTTAAATGTTTTAAAACCTTCCATATCTAAATGTAATTGATAAACCATTCGTTACTGGTTGTGAAACATTTTGAAATCATTTTTGTAGAGTAATTATGTTACTTGGTTTGAGATTTGATAAATAACTGTTAATTACAATCCCATTTGATAACTGCTGTAGAAATAAGATAATCAAATGCTAATGTACTGGAAAACCAACACATAATACAACATCAGTGACCAAGAAACAGTGCTATGTTTGGAAAGGTTTCAATGTGAACAAATTTTCAGCTTTGAGCACACAGTTAAATCCAGGAATAAGTAATTTTTGTTGATAAACTCCTCAACATAAACCAATAGAAGCCAATAAGAAGAGTTGAATTAAGACTTGATTAAACTAATTAAGTGCCAGCAATGTATATTGGCAAAAGTATGCACTTGTCGGCTCATACATGTTGCTCATTGTAGCATATCTGATGTATATAACTAGCATGAATCAGATGTGGCTACAATAAGCTACATGTTGAAGATGACAACTGTATCCTTTTGCCAGCATACATGTCCATTTGTCAATAACCCTGCCTGGTTCTTTGCAAATCCCATACTTTAATGGAAATCAATAAACACATATGATATGAACAAGAAAACAGTGTTTACAAATCCGATTATCAGGACAAAGACAATTAATGGTAACCTTCCAGAAAAGAACTTTTTTGTGCAACACAAGCAATGGTATTAATTGTAACTGTATTTTCAAAAATACAGCAACTTACATTGGTATTCTTTTTTGTTGAATTGGTGAAGCAACTTGTTTTTCTTGTATTAATTAAATCCAAAACATCAGTGACCTACATCTGTAATCTTTGCCTGAAAGAAAATCTATCATAAAACAATCTTGCCCATTTAGCCTGCAACAATATTTTGCTGTGTAAGCAGCTAAATTAATTACTTTAGAAACAAAGCTCTGATATTGAAGATGTAGTATTTAGATTGCAACAGTTAATATAGGACACATGAATGACCCTCTGAGAAGACAGGTGCTATATTCACCAGTTAGCCATTACAGGTAAAGTAGTTTTACATCAGAATTTCTACCTGCTTCTAAGTAGCAATTGGAAAGGTTGGTATTAACACTATTGAATGAAATATGTTCAGCAGCGTAATCAGAGGTGTTGGTGGTTTTTGGTCGCGAAACCTTTGTCGGCAAATCTGTAGGGGTCTACCAATTGTGATGGTAGAAAATGATGTTGATATTATTAGAAAAAATGTATAAAATCAGTTCATGAATTGAAATTTGAAGCACTTGTTCAGTTAAAATTGAAAGAAAATATGAAAGAAAAGCATACAATCAAAAACAATTTTTTGCTTGTCAGTTTCAGTCAGTGGATCATAAATCTGTTGTCGGTTAAAACCAAAAAGGGTGCACCATAAATATTGAAAGTCTGGTTATGCCATTGAATAAGTTCAAGCCTGATAGATAACTTATAAATTAACAGTGCCTTTTCTTAATGAACTCTTTTAGCACAAAATTATGACACAAGTACACCATGACCCCAAATTTTACGAGATATGAAATTTGGGGTCATGGTGTACTTGTGTCTGATGCCCAATATCACTGACAGCCACTTATGTTGTGTCATATGGGCGCACACCACTAAATAACTAGCAGTTGCAATCCGGCATTTCTAAAATCGGCAAAATTGACTGCCCTTCTAAAGACAGGACTTCAAAACGTATGGAAGGGCAATATGTTTGGTCGATATTTTGTTCTTATTATAAAATTAGGTTTATTTAAAGATGCTCTGATGCCATTTTTTGATCTCCAGATTAATTTGGTAAAATTTAAAGGGTTTTCCTTAATTTGCGCTTGATTCTGGAAATACAAAATTCGACTGTCGGGGATAGGGGGCGTTATACTTCAGTTTCCTGAAATTTTTGCCTTGAAGGTGTACTTTTATTATCATTTTGTGTCAGAAGAGATCATAATCATCTGAGAAAAGGCGGTGTTGAAGCAACCAGTTGCTTTATTATTGAGTTCTCGGGTGTTTTTAGAAAGCCATTTTGTACAGTAAGTCAATGGGAAGCTCTATTGTGGTGTGTCGCCATATTTACCTACATGTTGGTGAAAACCTTAAATGTTACCAAAGCGCTCTAAAGATCACAGATGGCATCGGAGCAAGTTTAATTTAATCTAACACTATAATTAAAACAAAAATTGACCAAACATGTTATATAATTCCATATTTTTGAGGGTTCTCATTTAGAAGGGTGGTATATTTTTCTTATTTTAGAAACATCAAATTACGAATGCCAGTTTATTTAGTGTTGCGGTCTCTGCATAGGAGCTTACAATGGAATAATATGATGCCAACTAAATAGTTTTGACAAATTCAACAACTTCTGGGTGTTGTATTAACTTGAAATAAGTATTATTTTAAAAGGTGATATTATTTTTTAAAAGCTACAATGAAACAAAATTGACCAGAAAGCCATACTACTAGAGGATTGTGTGGATGGTTAAACTTCAGGTTTACAAGTGGCAAAGCTTAAAGAAGACCAACTAATACCAAGGTCTGACCGCAAGCTTTGAAACTTATGCATCATCATTATCATCATCATTTGTCGGCTGTGCAGCAGTCAACCACAAGTTTGTTTGTCTTACAGTTTTTGTAGTCAATTGGGTTTTGCCAGGAATTGTTTTATTCTGGTTCTGGCAACTCTAGGGAGACCAGCTCTGTTGAGCTAGCATAAATGAATATTTTTCCTTGTAAAACCAGTTCTTGTTTGGTAAGTCTAAAACCAAAATTTCAAGACTTACTATCACTCCCTTTAAGTAGTACTCCTAGTACACACATGTGAGGAGAGAGGTAATTTCCCTAAAATATAACTGTCATACGTTTGGTCTGACCAGTTCCATTGATTGCAGCCCTGGGCATCTGATGTGAAGCTTTCGCACTTACTCAGTCGTGACAGTCTCTCTGCAATATTTATAGATGCTTTTTTGAAACCAAGTCTGTTCCAAAATTATGATTTTGATGTGGTTAAGCTTACAAGTAACTAACTTTTACCAAGGTCATACAGTTGGTACCTACTTAGCAAGACATCACATTCCATGCAGCATTGTACACTACCATTTATTAGTGATAGGGTCCAAAGTGCACGAATTATAAAAAAAAATTGTGATCATAGGAAGTTTGCCACTTTGATAAAAAAGAGAAGTATATTATATATGATGCCAGACAATTAAGATACAAACATCATACATCACATGTTGTCTGTGTACAGAGTTGAAATATTGATAGATTTTGCACCTGGAATATGATATGTCATGCTCTATGTCTAATGAGTTTTAGATTTATAATGATGACATGAAGGATGCAGCTTAACCAGTTGAGTACTAGCAATGGGTATGTTTAGGGACAAGTATGGCCTAGTGGTAAAAGTCCCCCACTCCTAATCACGGGGCTTTGAGAGTCATAGGTTCAAATCCAGTTGGCGGCATGTGTAGTGTCCTTGAGCTGATACTTAAATTCATGTACTCTTTTCAACCCAGATGTCAAATGAGTATCAGCATTCTGCAATGCAGGGATATTTTAAAAACTTGCAGAGGACGGGAAATGTATAACAGAATGAATGAATCTGAACCAGTCGCTTTGAAAGAAAGATGTGCACACATACAGACTGCTCCATTTTCATTTTTTGTTTTGAACGAAACACATGGAAAGGGGAAAGTTCGATTTGTTTACGTTCGTCACGAATATAGTACAATACTACGATCATAACCGCTACGAACGATGGCTGCTAACTGATGTATGCTACATCCGGGAAGTTGAGTCTGAATAAGAGATAAATCACCCGGATGTAAGGCCACTTGTGGGTGTTGTATGAAATACGTAACCTGACTTTCACGCAGTATAACGCTGGAGGCATAGCATGACTACAGTTTTTCTGAACATCCCCTAAAGAGTGATTTTTTCTGAAGCCAAAATATGCCAAAATATAACCTTTTTCCCCTATTCACAGCCTTAATGGGGATTTTACCGTGACCCTTTTAACACTACGATTTGAAAAAGTACCCTTATTTCTTAAAAATGGCTGCTTTTGATATCCTAAACGGTGTCACCTGATTCACCCTTCTGTCCTAAAATACAACCCTAATTCACCTTGTCATGTTATGCTTGCAGCAGCATAGTCCAGAAATTATGCAAGAAGTATGAAAAAGTAGATATTGTGTGTGGCTCGTTAAGCTGTATTTGGTAATTATTATACCTTTCTCACTTTGATGGCATAAAGATGTGTTTCGATGCCAGACAATTAAGAAAGGTTCATCATACATCACATGTTGTCAGTGTATAGTGGTGATATATAGATAGATTATGTGTCTAGAATATAATATGTCACGCTCAATGTCTAATGAGTTTTTTAGATTTATGATGACACGAAGACCTCAGAAAACAATTGAGTGCTAGCAGTGTTTAGGGCTTAGTAACACAAATTATGAAATTGAAGGAATAAGCATCATCATATAAATGTATGTTAATGACAGAAGTAGTATAAGTTATTCATACCTTTGGGCTCTATATGGTGATGCCCTTATATATATGTGTCGCGTTACATCAAAAGGTACAAGTTCTCGGCCAAGCAAATTTTGAGATACAGGCAAAAAAAGCTCATAAATTATAAAGAAAATAATAAGAAAATTGTCATCTTTATTCACCATATCTTCAAAATTTAAACTTCAATTTTCACAAGCAAGGTATCATTTTAAAGCTTAATTTATTCTCTTTAAAGTAACACAGAAATCTCAATTTTGTCACAGGTAGACAACTTGTACCTTTTGATGTAACGCGTCACATATGCTTATACCTTCATTTGCATAAATTCTCACTTTAGCAGACTGTTTATTAAAGCTAACAGGCTCACAGAACATAGATTTAGAGATGGAAAGTCTCTGTTACACTACAATTTTTGATATATTTACAGATTAGATAATGAAGTTCAAAATCAACATTTTTGCACATTCAACTTCATACACTGTAGCATCAGCCTAATGTCTTGGGGGAGTAAAAAGTCTATTTTAACATTTGAAATATTGTTAGGATTCTGAAATTAAAGACAGATTTGCAAGTCACTTACTAAAATTAAATATCAATTATTACACATATGAGTATGAACAGAGTATTTACTAAATCATTTAATCAGGGTAAAGACAAAAAACTTACTAAGAAAGGCATCCTTTTGCACAACACAAACACACAGCACAAATGAGGGTATTTAATTGCAACTTTGTTTTGAAAAGAAGTGTCCAATTGGTGAAATAACTATTTTTCCTGTATTTAATTAAATCCAAAACATCAGTGACCTACATCTGTAATCTTTGCCTGAAAGAAAATCTATCATAAAACAATTTTGCCCATTTTAGCCTGCAACAATATTTTGCTGTGTAAGCAGGTAAATTAATTACTTTAGAAACAAAGCGCTGACAGTGAATCTGACGCATTCAGACTGTAACAGTTTAATATAGGACATGTGGATAACCTCGGAGAATACAGGTGCTATAGTCACGATTTATACTTTACAGTAGTGTTATGTCAGAATTACCAGTGTTTCAAAGTAGGTTGGCACTAAACCTGTTGAGAGAAATAAGTTCAGAATACATTACTTCTAAGTCCAAGAAGTTAACTAATTAAATTTAACGAGGTCTGACCATGATTCTTCAAACATTGTAAGGCAGACTTGTAGACATACATAATGAATGAAATCCCTTCAGAATTATGCTTCATCACTTTGATTTTGCTATGGTTGGCCTGAAGCTGACTTTGCCCAAGGTCTGACACACGTCGTCTGATCTTGTTACCTATTGCTCAGACTAGTAAACACACAGAATGAATGCATTTCCCTGTAACATCTGACATTTGTTATGACAAACCCCAAAAAGGGTGACTTCGTGACAGAACGCTTTTTATGAAACTGATTAAAATAGGCAGCAAAAAATTAAGAAAATAATAAGAATTTCCAGCAGATTTTTCGTTGTAAAATTTGATCGCCTTGATCAATTTCAACAAGGTGTCAATTTAATGCTGTAACCTATGAAATGATCAAATCAAAATTGATATCATCTGCAAAGTCCCCCCTTTTGGGGTGAGCCATCACATTTGTTAGGTGTAACCATTACCATTGATTGCTGCTTTAGGCATCGGATGCTAAGCTTTCACTCATATTCACACTTACCCATGATATGACAGTCTGTCTGCAATATTTGCAGACGCCAAAACATTTTATCTTATTACAGCAAAGCTTACAGGGCCCTTTTTATAAAACATGCTAACTCTAATTTGCAACTATCTCATTGTCTACCTGTCAAATTTTGACAGGAATACAAAATACAAAAGGTTAGTTGCCAACTAGAATTAGCAGTGTTTTATGAATATGGGCCCAGACTACAAATTTTTACTTATGTCTGACACCGACCCGACTAGCAAACACACAAAACTGAATGCTTTCCCTTTAATATCTGACTAATGTTTAAACAGCTTGTTCCTTCATATTGTATTTTTTGAAATTTTGCAGGCCAGAACTTTCAGCGTTTCATTTTATTTTTTATTTAAATATTTTCCAAGATTTTAGACCTTTATATACGTAAATCCAAGATTTTGTTGTCCAATATCACATACGTCTGTTTAAATTTTGGGTTTAAAGGTTGCTTCACTTTGGTAGTATTTAGCGCATTGTTCGCTAGTGGATCACTGTGCATCAGGCTGCAATGACACATGTTTATTTACTTGAGAAGAAGTGTGCAACAAACAGATGAATAAACCTGATTATCATATTTCAATGAGAGTAAAACTACCATGCTTAATGTTATTTACATTTGTAATTTACACAAAAACACTAGATGTATATGGAAAATTTGACAAATGTTTAAGAAGCTTTTGCTTTAAGCTAAGACCACCTTTTAAAAAGTCAAGGACTGACAAATTTCCTTTAAACCTTGTAGAAGACCAGTAAACACCCATAATAAATGCATTCCCTTGAAACATCTGACATATGTGTGGTATGACCAGTGCCATTGATTGCCGCCCAAGGCATCCAATGTTAAGCTTTCACTCTTACTTGAAAGAGATCAATAATATTAACATCATATCAAAAAATGTGGTTTTTTTTTAACCTTTTTAACCATGTAACCCATTTTTGATCCACCTCATGAAATACCACCATATGTGACCGTCCAGCCCAAACCAGCAGTAAAGGCCAGCTCTTGTCATTTTCACCTTTTTTATTATTTGCAAAGACGATGCTATAAGGATTAAAATGACACCTTAATGAACTTCACACGATTTCCAGAAGTCAAGTTATGGGCCATCAAAGGTTGTCAGGGAGTAAAATGTATAACTGAGATAAATGCGTTCAAAGATTAGTAAGCCCTATATTTTCTGTTGATTGTCTTAAGAATATGCCAATTTATTTCACATTTCCTATCATTTTATTGAAATGAAACTTTGCTGGTGTTTTGTAGTAAGCATTAAGATTGTGAATCTGTCAAAAAATCAATTTCGGCAAATTATGACCTTGACATGTATTTTCATCTCTAGCGCAAAATGAAGTTTCTGGCATTTACTGCTCATACGGGCTGGAAGGTCACATATGTGATGCATTATATCAAAAGGTTGTTGGTCGTACAAATTTGGAGATACAGGGTAATTTGAACTTGAAAATTATAAACAAGAAATAAGAATATAATTGTTACTATTCATCATAACTTCAAAATCCAAACTTAATATTTCACAAGCAAGGTATCATTTGTAAGCTTATAAAATTCCCATTCAAATGACATGAAAATCTGAATTTTTTAATGTTCACAACTTTTAATGTAACGTTTCACATCAAAACCCTCTCCTTACAACCCATACAAAAATTGGAAGCTAGGCATGATGGGAAGGTCCTGATATCTTCATTATTTTTAAGACCAAAATTATTAATTTCTACACTAATAAAATCCTAATTGGAAATCTTTATTACTATGTTTATTGATCTGTTTACAAGTAAGGTCACAAAAGTAATTTCTTATTGGCATTGAATCTTGTTACCATTGTCCTTGTTTTTTTTTGTAAAATAATCAGATTTGTGTTTGTTATATTATTGCACATATTGATAAAAACAATATCAGGAATTTTCAATATATAGATGAAAAAATAAATTTAAGTGTCTCCTACTGAAAGTAGGAAAATAGTATTGCTTTTCAAAGCAAAATGTTAATCAATTGTTGCTGAACTAGTTATCTTGTTGATATTATTTGAAACATTATGGTTCCCCTAAAATCCAGACTGCAGACCACAGACCAAAAGCCAGACTGCAGATCAGTCTGTTTAAGCTAACTGAAATCATAGACCAGTCTGTTACTACAGTGTGTCCCAGAATGAAGTTATCAAGATTTCAACGCTACACAATTCAAAAACCACTGAAACTTAGTGACAATCATGCCCAATGTCTTGACTTACTGTGGTGCAAAAATGAAGAAAATCCATGCATTAGTTTTCTAGAAATGAGCATTTAAAGCTCCATAGGGGTTTGGACACTTTTCCCAGTTCTGGAAAGTTGTATATAAAAATTCCACAGAGATTTGCAGCATAACCATGCAAAAGAGAACGCCATCTTTACAGACAGTCGTGATAATATTTGTCCAATTATAAGTGTCTTTTGTTTTCAAGATTATAATTAACCTAAATCTGGTTCTTTTTCATATGTAAAATCATTTAAAATGTTTTATAAGTTAATCGTTTAGGAAAATCATTCAGTGGGCCATTTGAAAATACGCTAAAGGGCTGTTTAACTGGTAGCAGTGGTTGTAGGAATAAGGTCATTCAAAGCAAATATAACACCTCATTAGTCAATGTAGAAAAGAGTATCATGATTGACCAATACCTGGAAAGTGCAGATATCATTGAAATAATGGAAAGATTTATTTAACATTTCCAAGAGCCAGGTATTCCCATTGCATAAGTAGTCCATCTTTAAAATGTCAGAAAATAAGAAGCTTATGGTATCAGATATGAAAGAAGGAATTGAATAAAAGAAGCGTGTGGACGCCAAGGTAGAAGCCGACTTATAACATTCTGCTGAACCTTTATTAAGGCAACATCAAGGAGAGGCAACATGCGAAACAAAACAGAAAAGTTGGGTAAAGATGACAGCCTAGCTTATATACTTCCGCTGCAAATTACCACTGGATTTTTACAACCTCTCCAAACTGGGAAAAGTGTCTAAACCCCTATGGAGCTTCAAATGCTCACTCCTAGATAATTAATACATGGGTTTTCTTTATTTTTGCACCAAAGCAAGAAAAGACATCAAGCATGATAGTCAGCAACTTTTAGTGTCTGGGATATTTTAGTTTTTGAATTATGAGGCATTGAAATCTTGATAACTTCATTCTGGGACACACTGTATACAAAACAGACCAGAAAAACAAAGCGTTTACAACTTGATATTTTCAACAGCTGAAGTGAATGTCAAGACAAGTTCAAGTAAGTAAAATCAACATCCTTTTTAAATAAACAATCGATCATATTAAAAAGTCAAGAAGTATTTAAAACAAGTTATGCACCTTTAATTTCCTGTAGTTAGTGATTATGCCTCTTCAGATTGTGAAGAAGACAAGAATAAGAGATAACAGGCCAAGGACAAAAAATATAGGCGTCATTAAGTACAAGATTCTGAAAAAATAGGGTATTAGGTGTACAGGGTGCAAAAAAGGTAATTGAGGGTCAGCTTAGTGATAAAAAGGGGGTCTTTTGGTCTACAGTCGATATTCAATAACATACTGTTAAAACAGACTGGTCTGTGGTCTGTCTTCAGACCGGTGTGTGGTCTGTTGTCGGTGGTCTGTCTAATAGGGGAACCAGAAAAATTATCATTTTGTCTCCAGTATTGCAGTTGTAATTAATCAACATTCTTTCATTTTAATTTTCAATATAGGATTCTAAAGGCCATTGTACTTTCAGGTAATGAAAACACAAGGCAAAACATAAAGTAACAGATATGTTGACTATTTCACTGCAATTTCTTACTATTGAAATAAATGATGGATAAATAAAATATGAATAGGATAATTACTAAATATAATTGAAACAATATGTTTCTTATAAATGCACATGTAAAACTCACGATAAAAAGATGGGTTGTTACATCTTATTGCAATAATCTGCTAAAATAAACTGATACAATAGCACCTTTAAAGCTTTATTACTAAGAATACTAACAAAAACACAATATTCTTTAAAGCTGTACTCAATTTAATTTCACAAATATGCAATATACATTGTAAATTAATATATTGCAATGTGTTTAAAAGCTTTAACTTTAAACATTAACGCTTAATGCTACAAATATGCTATATTGTAAATTAATATATGGTCTCATTTTTTAAGTTTGGACCCAATAAAACGTGGTTTTGTTACATTTCAATCTAATATATATGTTCTTTTTCAATATATTTTTACTATGGGAACCAAAATAGCCTTGTTTGGGAGCTCAATTGAAAGCTAGATTAATGGTCTTTCATTCCCAGAAGAATAAAAAAATTAATAATTTAATCAGTAATTGCTACGGTTCGACAAACATAATTAGCCAGGGGTGGTGGAGGAGGAGGAGGAGGAGGAATTGTATCAAAGAGGAGGTGGAGGAGGAGGATTTAAGGGCAAAGAAGTGGTAAAAGAGGACGTTTTAGTTCATGATAGAGGGGATGGTAATGAGGTCTTGGGGTGTGGGGTAGAAAGTTGAAATGAATTATATTAATTGTTAAAAAGGGGAGGGTTTTGTTTAAAAAGAGGAGTCGGCAGAGAAGGATAATTTGTTACAAAATAAGAGGCCAGAATTCAAGTTTTGTTAAAAGAGGACAGGGTAAAACTGTAAGAGATGTCTAACTTCAGTTCTGGGTAGAAGCCGGGAAATGCGAAAACATGTTTGGTCGAGTGTGAAATTGAGTATTAATCATACATCAATACTAATTAATTATACTGTCTTATCA
This sequence comes from Ophiothrix spiculata, assembly GCA_000969725.1. NCBI lineage: Eukaryota > Metazoa > Echinodermata > Ophiuroidea > Amphilepidida > Ophiotrichidae > Ophiothrix > Ophiothrix spiculata. The sequence goes on from JXSR01S033481.1 coordinate 134,582, forward strand.
AGGCAAAAGGAAATGTTGCTCAATATTCAATATTGATTGTTTTGATGGCAAATAAAATTATTGTTGTAGGGAAATTATTATACTTTCTTTGACCTTAGGGAGGGGAGCATGGACTGTATTGAGTATTTCTTTGTACCAATCAAGTTTAATGATCAGTCATTAGGCCTATTAGTCATGGGTGTGGCATTTAGAAGAAGCTTAGCAATTTGGTCACGCAATAACATGAGAGTCATACAGCAGGCCTCTGCTACCTTGTACAGGTGCAAGAATTTATCAAAATAGCAGTAATTTGTTGTATTTGCGGCAAGTCATTTTCAAGGACTGGCAATCTCAAGAGACATTTGAAAAGGCCATTCACAAGAATACACAAGACGGATCCTAAATTGTTTTGCCAAATTTGTGGAGCACTCTTTGCACAGGCATGTACTCTTACAAGGCATATTAACAGCCAACGTCATGATCAATCTCACAAATGCAAAGATTGTGGGAAATCCTTCCAACAGAAGTTTTCTCTGACACGGCATTCACTTTTGCACAAAGACAGAACTGTGTTTACTTGCAGGTACAAATGTATTCATTTGTTACACCCTGTATATTTAAAACAATCAATTTAATCAATCCTAAAGTTACTCAAATAACACAATTTAGATCCATTTTTGTTTCATCAGGTTGAGCAATGTTAAATACAGTGCTTATTTGCTAAATTTTATGCACAGGACACATTTTCCTGAATATAAAAAATACAAAGCTGAAAATAACCCCTAAATTTGTAACACCCTGTATAATGTATGCAACATTGATGAAGAACTTTTTTCAGGTATGTATGGATGAGCAATAGGCTAAACTATATGCTCATCAACTTTTTATATACAAATCTTATTTTTTTGTCTGGATGTCAAACAATTGATGATCATTTTAATGATATTTTTGTTTGTCTCACCCTGTATAACACTTAGCCACCCTGTACGCTTGACTTCATATGCATATTTTAAAATTGCTGACACAATTAGCTTTCAGGATATATATACTTATATGCACTTAAAATGCATATTTTTGGAAATCCGGAGGGTTTTATATAAGAAGAGGCTATATTTCACTAAAACACACATGAAACGTGTTTGGGTCCGAACTTAAAAAATGAGACCATATTGCAATGTATTAAGCTTAAACTTGTAACTTGTGTACATTACAGATGAACTCAGTACTATTTATAACTAAAACTGTAGAATTGATTTTTTTCTTGCTACGCACAATGCAGATTTATTAAAATAGACCTAGATCATGAAAAGTCAGAGATTTGGAATAACATCCTCTGAAGTAAGAAAAACGTGGAGAGGTATTTTTTCATATAAGGCACAATCACAAATATATCCTTAACAGTGTCTTTAGTTTAAAGCAATACTGTAAGGTTTTGATCAAAAATGGTTTAGAGTGTAAACAGCATAAAATGGAGGAATGTGACTATCTAAAAGCATTTTCAAGTGCATTTTGTGAAAAAAAATGTTTTGCCACCAAATAATGGATAAAAAGTATATGCATGCTTTCCTATACTAATACATGTGGAATTAAATTTGGGATCCCGAATTTA
>JXSR01S033481.1:142405-156539 GCA_000969725.1 Ophiothrix spiculata
TGGTTCCTGTCATAACAAAGAATTGAAATATCATGACTGAATGACTGAAAGGCATGACTCTATCATGCAGTCACTTCATGCATCTATACCCTGGTTTATTTTTTGACAAAGACTACAACATAAAATATCAAATTTACATAATATTGTCCTTTGTTTTTAAAATCTAAATTGAACAACTTCTGGCAATATGTTTGTTATTTATTATAACCATGACAGACAAACATGAAATAATAACACAGAAAAATGTATACAGTTAAAATGAATAAACTCCTGCAAGGGGTGCTTGTATTTAGAGGTGGGTATTATGCTCAAATATATTCCCTAAAAATTGACCCTCAAAGAATTAGGCTGACTCAAAGTCATTCTAAACAAGATTTTTAAGTCATCCTAAACATTTATTTTGTACATTAAAAAATAGGATTTTTCAAAATGTTAGGCCTATAAAAACAAAAACCTTAGCATGGATGGGATTTAAAAATCATATAGGACATATATGATGGGATTTATTTCTTATTTCCTTATCTTAGTGTCTTTCTCAATTATTTAGTTAGCACAGGGAAAAACGTTTTGATTTCTATTGTTTTTGAAACCTTAAACACTGTCTGGGCACTATGAGTCTCCATAAAAAAATCACCCCTTTTCTGTGATTTTACACTTGAGCATGATATCCACATCAGAATACAGGTGCCCTACTATCCCCTGGCGAAAATTCAGTAAGCAGCTACAAACAGAGGTAGCACAAAGCAGTGCTCACTCATTCATGAATTTGAGTAGATCCAAATGTTTGCATTGACAACAGGAAACTAAAATACACCAAACAAAAAACCACAGAGCTATAGCTCGTTCTCAGGGGCCTCACATTAGACTTTTCTTCCAGAAAGTCTAAAAACAAACCCAATAAGCCCAAAAAATCAAAAGTCATGGGTGATAAGGGGCGCTTCAATTTTAACACTTTATAGTATTGCTTTAAGATAATAATGCTGTGAAATGTATTCATAGGTAATTGATCATTGTTTGTTATTATACTCTAAAAACTTCATACTTAAATTGTGACTATTGTTACTTTTCAAATGCCTTTGGATTTTTATCTCTGAATGAAAATAAAAATGATGAAAATTAAAAATAAAGAAATATGGCACAGTTTATATACCATTTTAAAGTTAAGAATTTAATAAACTTGATTTTAAAAGTTTACACTCATGGTGTATGAGAAGGTCTCATATATTTAAAGATGGTTATATTCAACATTTTACACCATAGTAAAAGGCTTTCATATCCTTCAGAAGCTTTTTGATATCTATCTGTGCAACCATGTATGTATCATGGAGTAGGTGTAATGATAAAAATCTCATGGTTTCCACATGTGAGTTTCATGCTTATTGAAACGTTCCTGTTTGCTCAGTCAAAAATGAACAGGTTTACTAAAATGCAAAATATGTTTACCAAAATCTTTACACTACTTCTGAGACCAAGATGAAAGTTATATGGTTAATCAAACATTTGTGATGTCACAACATAACATTTTTGTATTTCGAAAATTACAATGAAAACAGTATTTGCATAGAAAACATTATTTACATAAGGAAGCATAGATTTAACTCAAAGTCATGATTTACATTAACATTTCAGAATGTAAATACAGAAAATCTTTAGAAGCAATGATTAAAAAAAAGATAAATGGGTATAAAATAACAAATATCAGAAATCACATCTCCTCACATCTCATTACAAATAAATAAGTAATCATCTCAAAAGATAAATGCAAACACTGTCCCGTTTATCTGAAGTTTATGACCACTTCAAAACATACTCAATAATGTCAATCTGATGTAATTTGTGGCAATGAACTTTCTTGACTTTCCTTATTTGGAGCAGTGAAGCTTCCTGCATAGATGGCTGAACTATCGCTTGCTGTGAACAACCCAAGAGGCTTGCCAAAGGGAACACTACTATTCAAAACTGATAAACACCGAATCCACTCATCCGATTTTAACTACTGATTTTCTGAATTTAAATCGCCTTTGTCATTATGTTATTTCATACCAGTATTCCAAAACTTGTTAAAACACTTTTAATAATAATGTCGGTTATAAAATATGATGATTGTCAATTATGTTGGGAGTGATGGTATTTAAAAATTTAAAGGGATTGTTAGATGGCAAATAGTTGAATTAGACGAGTGGATACGGTATTTGGTAAGAAAGTGCTTTGATATCAAATCTGCTGCTAAACAAACCTTTTTTACCAATTTTAGCTGTAGTAGGATGCACAGGAAATTGATAGTCACAGGTCACATTTTCTCCAATTGAGACTCCATGGATGACAAAAATAAAATACAACAAATCAATTGGAATAATATATAGATGGGATCTCTGTGTGTCTAGTTGACCAAAATATATCTCACATACACAAAGAAAACAAATTGTCGGTTGCATCACATACTGTTCTGTATGACATTTCTGACCGGTTTGAGAAAATTTGTCTGGATTGATATATTGATGATTTCCTCATATTTACCAAGTTAGAGGATTTAATTTAGCCTAATTAACAAGAAATAATTAATAATTATTGGTCTATATGCGTTCTATTTGAATTTGGCGTTTCACATACTGCGTTATATGCAAAAATTACGTACTAAAGTATTATAGCGTAAACAACGCATCACATACAGATCTATATGGTGCCCTATATAAACTTCGCGATGAAATTTTTTTTCACATACAGATCTATATGAAATAGAACAGTTTGGCGTATTCAATTACTGTACTAAAAGATCGCTAAATGTAAAAAAGCATTTTCACATACAGATCTATAAATTCAAAGCTATATTAAATAGGCTTTTAAGTAGTATTTTTATTTGAAATTAAACATAACAAAACATAAGTCTTTTCTTTAAAAAAATATTAGTAAAGAAAAATTAAGTGCAAAAGCTCTTCTATGACACAAAGTCTACATAAGAATTTTCAAATGTGATTTTCTCGAAATGCGTCTTTTGTCATATAGAACAGTGTGTGATGTGACCGACGAAATGTAAGACACAAATCCAACAACAAAAATGATTTGAAAGCACACTGACAAAATATCCTGTTTATTTAATCTATTCCCCCCGCATGGCCCATTTCCCTGAATGGAGCATATTTCTCCCCAAGTTTGTGACATGTGGGTAAGGAAGGATGATAGTTTGAGCTATTGGTTGGTGCACAAAGTACTCAAGAGACCATGTGTGTCTGTGTCTTAGAACAAATATTTCTTTATAAATATAATTTGAAATAAAAAGTAGTATTCTTTTTGTTTATGATTTTAAGTATTTTTAATTCACACATTATAAATATTCCAGGGGAAACTAACAATTATAAATATATTCCAGGCGGAAATAAAAATTGTGTTTTTTTACCGCAGTTTTTTTTTTAAAGATCCAATCCCTCATATTTTCCTGCAGTTACATTTTCTTAATAATTTCACTTGAATTAGGCTTAAAGGTGCGTTTCCACTTTGACGACTTGGGGGTGATAACAAATTTATTTACATTATTACTTAAACTGAAAAAATATATAAAAACACTGAAGTTTTACACCAGTCAGACTACAAGTATAGTTTTGTCGAGCCAGATAATTTAAAATATTCACTGTAACTGCTACTGTAAATATGGGGATATTTTCATGAGTAGATGTTTGTTTACAAAACGCAACTATCATGACCTTTCCGCACGTGTTAAATGTACATTTTAAAGCTTCATGGCATTGACTATGAATGAACATATCTGTTAGCTGTAATATTCACAGTTAGATGATGATTCACGAAAATGAAATCTTCATGAAAATATCCCCATCATCTGAGATCATTTGAAATCATTTGACATGACAGGTATATTTTACAAAATCAAAATAAATTACCTCAAGTTGAGTTCCTAAACTAACTCAATTACCTTATCCCCATGTGACTCACTGGAAAAGTAACAATATAAATTGGCAATTATTTGACATAATCTCTCAAGGTCACTGAATGTATCTTTTTAATGTATCTTGTAATTTTTACAAAATTAAAAAATACAAAATTTACAAAACTGTTTTAAGATTTGAACATTTAATTTTATAACAGGGGATCCCATTATTGCATTTCTGTTGATACAACCTCATGTTGAGCTACTAAACTAATATAACCTATGTGCAAGTGAGTCAATGGATAAAAAGTAACAATTTATCTGGATAAAAAACAACAATATATCTGGATAATTATATAAACTATCAAATTAAAGGTCACTAAATGCATTGATGTAACAAAAGCTGAAATATTTGAAGATACACTATTATACTCTATAAGCCTTGGAGCATGCAATCAGACTATTTTACGAGATCCATAGAATAGCCCTTGTATTCTACGACATTGTGAGTTGGTGGCTTTGTATTGTGTAAGAGACTGATAATGATTGATTAAGATCAAATCACTGCATATTAACAATTTTTTACATAAATTGTTCATGATTTTGGTATTATTTTGGGCTAATTTTGTTGCTTACACATGGAAAAACAATGAACATAAGTTCATTTGAATATACAACAAGATTTGGTATGTTGTTATGATTTGCGAAATACAGATTAATTTACTTCCCCGTATGGTCAGATTGGTTTATGTGTGTTAATCGCCTGTTTGTTGCATACTTCAAGATTTACAGAGTATAAATGCTTCCCCCATTCATGTGAACCTGTGTGAAAATCCTTGCTTGGAAAGCAAGCAGTCAAAGGTTCAAATTCCAACAGATTCTGATTTTTTCAGTTCACTTGCAATCTGGGTTCAAATTTGCCAGGGTATAAAAATGTTTGTAACCCATAGTGTTGCAAATACGTACAATTTTGATTCAGATTTGAGCATTTTACTTATAACTGAGATTCCCATTAATGAGTTACTAAAATATTACATCATGCTGACTGACATAACTAATTTGATTACCTTATCCCCATAGGACTTACTGGAAAAGTAACAATATATATTGGCAATTATTTGATATAATCTGTCAAGGTCACTACATGTAGAAACTATTTCAACAATCTACAAAGCTGTGCAAGTTTAGATTAGGTCAATTTGATCATCAAATGGGGTCCCATTTATGAGTTAATGCCTCTGTTCATGCTGATAATACAGTGTTCACAATTTAGAATTTTGGTAGAAGTATTTAAGTGGGATTTATAACTTAGTGTTCTTAATTTTGGTTAATATAAAATTTAAGACAATGAAATACTTTCCATAAATAAATAATACACCATACTAATTATTTATCACTTACCTGAGTGTTTCTGACAAGTGAGGGTCTACTAAGGCTCTTATGAATACGAAACAGTACTGCCAAACACGGCAAAATAAGGTGTGTTAAGTCTAAATAACCTAATGTATTACACTCCCTTTTAGGTTGAGCACTTTATCTTTTGGATTGTTTCAGCCGTATATTATATCTAATCATTCTTTTATTTGCAAAAAAGTGACCAAGAATGTACAGAAAACCCGGGACACAGTTTGGTTTCATCCAAACACATGCAGGGTAGACAAAGATACAACAACAGAATATAAGTATAAATACAACATGCAATACACAAGGCAAAAAAAAGGAGAATTGGAAAAGGACCAAAGTTATGAAATCACAACTTAGGAGAGACCAGAGAGAGAGAGAGGAACTCAGCATTTGATATAGGGACAATTTTCCCAGACAGCATTGTGCCGAGCATTCCAAATGGTGTAACTGGAAAGAAGAGCGAGCTGACTGAGTTCCTTCTTTATGGGCCTCACCTGTCTTGTGGTTGCCTGGAAGATGGACTTGAGACGGTCTTCATTGTCCGGTCAGATCAATCCCTGACTACCAACCTCAATACAGAACAACTGGCATGAGTAGCCCAAGTCGCTAAGATCCTTAGTGAGATGGTTATATTTAGATTCTTTGCGATCATGGGCTTTGGCGATGTTAGTCTCAAAAGGGACGGTCAATTCAATGATCTTAATAGAACGTTTATCTTCTTTATTGCGTCAAGAAATGTTATGCAATAACTTTTAAGGTTTAATTATCTATATTTACAAAATATATAGAGTATTACAGACAGTCAGATGAGCTCAATAAGCACATTGTGCCTTTGTAGCTCTAAAACTGGCCGTATTGTTTCCTTGGGCAAGAAACTTTACTCTACTTGCTCCGTGGTTTCGGAAGTCACATAAAGCCATTGTTCCCTTGTATAAATAGACTCCTTAATGGGGTATGCATGTCATGCAAGTACTTGTATCATTGATTGATAGTCGGCATAATTATGCAAAGGACTTGTTTTGGGGATTTTTAAGTTTATTTAAAATAAAAAGAACTGAGGTATAAAAACCCTCACTAGAAAACATAATGGGCCGTATTCTCGAAAGATGTTTAACGCTAATCAATGTTTAAATCGCGATTTAAACCATAAAAAAGATAAACGTAATTCTCAAAGAGTGACTAAATGTAATCACCGTTTAAATTTTAACCACTTGTAGTTAAACTGCTCTAAAATGCGTTTAAAACTAAACTAGGTCAGGGGGTAGTTTAAAGTGTGTTTAAATTTTATTTTCATCATGTGTCCAACAGCTTTTTATTGCTGTATGCTTTAAAAATGTAATGATTTTAATGAATAATGCTTGAAAATGATAATATGACGATATGGACATGACCATGACGAAAAATAAACACTCACATTGTGTTCTTTATGAAAATATACCATGAATTGTCATTGTAAACATGGTGATAAACTGTGTTCTAGCTACTGCATAGCGTAGGTCTTTTATTCACGTATTCAACACTGTACATGTGGCATCACTTCATAAAATGAAACAAGCCGTGTAATTGATGAGGCGTAGAAATCTTTATTGACTAGGGACCTACTATTAATTCAACTATAAAAAGTTCACTAGTGCATATATCTCTTACGTGCACAGTTCAGGGGATGATATTTATTGGTTTTAAATGCCGCTGTTTACTAGACGCGCTGTTTAAATATTTGCTGAGCGTTTAGCTTAAATCTGATTTTAGCTAAACGCATTTTATGTCTAACCAACGTTTAGATAAACATCGTTCGAGAATACGGCCCCATATGTTTTATAAAAGTTTAACAGTTTGGTAATGGGCATTTTCACAGTAACAGAAGGACAATCACAGAATTTTTCTGTATTTCAAACACATACATTGCCAAAATTGAATTGGATAAAATAAAACTAATTCCATATTTAGTTGAGTATACCTGAAAGCATTCATATTCAACAGGAATTTTTTTATAAAAATTCCTTTGTCGCAAAATATGCATAATAATGAGGTCGGTCACAGAAGGAAAGCAAAACGGACATGGTTTTTCACCTTGAGTACATTTTTGAAAATTGTTATGAAAGTTATGAAGAAATTTTATTTCAAAGTTACTGAATGCATTGCTTGGTGTTTCTACAATAGTTTGCCACATTCCACATCAAAATATTCCCTACGGTTATGTTTTAACAATGCGAACTGCAAAGGGATCATGGTCAAGGAAGGACGGTCACGGAAGGACAATTTGTCCACTGATTTTTGGGTTCACTGAAACGTAAAGCCTGATCAGGATTAAAAATAAAATTTACTACTTTTCATTATGAAAATCAAGAAATTTGACTAAAAATTGTTTTTTTTAAAGAAATTTCATAGACATCTTTGTTCAGTCTTTTCAAAATTAGGTTCATTTTAAAGAGCTTCAAAATATTTTTCTTTTGATACCAAATATATGGTGGTAGCATTTTTCATTGTATAGTTACATCCTTTTTTCAATATTTTTCTCATGTCCACTTTTTCGTGAAAATGCCCTAATGCAAAAGTTTTGGTGAGCTTTGAATGTCCTTATCAAGGTCAAGTACCATAAGATTGCTAGTCTTTGGAATAATCTTTATAATGGACTGAATTGAAGGCCGTTCACAAGCATTTGTGAAGGGAGGAGAGCTGATTCAAAAAGGGATCCTTTTTCACTGTTTGGGCTGATGCAAAAAGGGACTAATGTTTTATTTTTTTATTTTATTTTATTTATTTTTTTGCTACAATTTTTTTTGCATAACGCCCTCCACTTTCACGTGTTTGTGAATGGTCCTTAAGAAAGATTGTTAAAGTCAATGCTATAATGAGTACAAGCTACATGGTTAAACAAATACCATATCCCCCTTTTAAAACACAAATATTTTATGTTAAGTATATGCAACTATTGGGTGTTACATTAATTTTACCTCAATGAAATACCAGCAAATCCAACCTATGGGCAGATACTGGTTATATGATATGAGGCTATTACAAACTGCAGTATGTTACCAATTACTGGTCAGTGTGAGTTATCACTTACCTACATACCTGGATAAATTGTCTATGCTGGTGACCAATTGGAAAATTGCACACACTGTAACAGTTATATAATTTTCTGATGACTTACAAATACTTTTATTGGGAGCACAGTTTTGAAACTATATGAAACAAAGTCTTTTAAAGAATACTGGTCACAAATGCAGACGTATGGGAACATTTAAGATAAATATATAGTAGACAGATAAGTCACAAAGTCACTATATATTGCTTTCTTTGGAAAGTAATTTGAAAGTGGGTAATAATCTGGTGTATGAGAAATTCTGTTGATGCTTTTGTCAATACTAATTTGTGTTCACATCCAATATTATAATATACAGGGCGAGTCAAAATAAAGTGTAATCTAATCAGTGTTTTTATACAATTTCTTCCTTTTACTCTTTTGCAAAATTGTTCCTGTTTGAGATGTCATATTTCATTAGCTTTCATAGAAAATTCATCGCGTTGAAATGGAACAAACCATTATAGTTATAGTCATTTGAGTGAAAGTACCCAATTTGAACGGTGACAAACTATGCTATTTAGTTTACGTGCGTACTGGTAGTAAAGGCTGCTGTCTCTTTCAATTGTTATGATAGGAACGCCTATGGAAATAAAATAACAAGTAAACAATAGGCTGCTGAATGTGAACTGTGAAATATTGGGTAGTGAGTTGACTCGTAAGGTAATGCTCTGATCTCTCAGAAAAAAACCCCTCTTCTTATTCGGAAATTTGTTGAATTATCCGGATCGGGATCTTTCAGAGCCTTGCTTGATTCTGTTACAAAGAGTTGTGTTGTCTTTAGCTCATAAAAACATTTCAAATAGCTTGAGGTGATGGGACCTGGTTGGCATCCGTTAACTACAGACAAAACAGACGGCGATCTTCAACCGGACTATGAGTCTGATGATACTTAAATTGCAACAAAATGCCAGTGCTGGTTGCTACATTGTTGCGCCATGATTTATTTCCTGACACTGGTTGTCAAGAATGTGCACTGAAATCTGAAATGACCCTCAGTACTTTGATCTACAGCATTGAATCTTCTTCAGTGTCTCTGCACAATGCGTGCCCGTTTAACATTTTGAACGTTTGAAAGTCAAGTCCATCAATAACTGTACAGTAAAGAGTTCATGTTGAACAAATTTGTTCTTCATCAAAATTTACTTAAATGACTGTAAGTTTCGAATGCATTGGTCAATTTCAACAAACTAAAATTCTTGTGAAAGCTGATTAAATTTACTATTTAACAAGTATAATTTAATTTGATAAACATAAAAGAGATTTCCTGTAAAAAAATTCCTCTGTTGATTACACTTTAATTTGACTCACCCTGTACCTCAAAGTTTTTGCTAAACTACTCTTTGTCTTGATATGAAATTGCAACTAACATTAGATTTACGCTTAAAGTGGTTAATATAACTAGATTGATGAACCAAATTTTTACAATCTTAGGAATTCATACAGTAAACCAGTAGTGACTGTTGATAATAATAATATAACATTTTTCAAAAAGAAATGCTTGAAATCACTACCTGCGCATACCTTGCTGCTGGGTGAAAATGTATCCAATCGCACATTATTTTGCTCATGGATGATAATAAGTTTAGGTAGAGAGTGGCCCTCCACACTCCCCTCCCATCTCCGGGTCAGTAACATCAATATTGAGTCATTGACGCTTGGTAGTCTGATGCGGGAAACCTAAATATTTCCAACATGGGTAGGTGAGGTGTGGTGTGGAGGTGGGTGTCTTCGTCATTGCAGGGCATTATACTCCCTATGGCCTCGGGTCAGTGTTGCATTACAGTTTTCAATTATTCTCCTCTAAGTAGGCTACATCATAACCTTTCATATTCTTTAATTGGTCTGGACTGTTAAGTGATATTTCTCACTTGCAAACAGTATATTCATTCATACATGTCCTATTTTGATTTAATAAGCTTATGAAGTAATTGTATTAATCATGCATTCGTAAGCTTGTTAAGTCATTACATTAATGAAATTGACCTGATTGATAATAAGCTAATGGAGCTGCAAAACAATTTGATCATTTAAAAGTAATGATTAAAGGGAGGTGACCCAATCAAGTAAAAAAATTGAATGAAAGACTTGGGGAAAGACTATCACCTTCATATTGCAATTCTAAGGTTGTGTTGTGTAACTTGATGTTACAAGCAAACATGTTTCTGGGAATGACCTATTGAAAACAATTATATTTAGTGTGGCTAACTAAAGCTCCAAGTAACCTGTGGCTTTTGATCATATCTCTATAAAGAAAAATAATTTGGGTTTAATAGTTTCAAGTCATAAGATGTTTCAGTTTCAAATTTCAATTTAATCGGACCAGCCCTTTTGATTTTATGAGCAATTTTGTTACAGTAGCCTATACTTTACTATTTTATGATTACCTTAATTAGACACATTTTTACTTATATCTCCAAAATAGGATGTTTCAGTAGTAAAATTTCACATAGGAAATGAGAAAAATATAAGAAATATTTTAATTCAAAATTTAATACCACAGTTTGGAAAAATGCTGACCCAATTGGACTGGGCTCCTATTGCTGCTCAGGCCTATCTAAACACAATTCAGAGAGCAATTCATCTGCAGTAAAGCTCAACCATTACCAATATTGATTCTTGAATCACGGTCTGTTCATCTCACTCACAAGCCCGTAGACAGGGGGTGGGTGCGGTGGGGGCGTCGCACCCCCCCCCCCAAATTTGACAATGTACAAAAAAGGTCCACAAAAATTTCCTAAATGCCCACCAAAAGAACACCCAAAGCACCAAAACTTGTAGGTCATTTTTATTAAAATTCTACACAAAATGCTTGGAAAACTGCTAAAAACCTTTTTTTTTTTTGCTTGTTACTTTGTCAAAACCACTAAAATTAGTTTAGGGTCGACCAAAACGAAAATTTTTCCTCCAAAAGGTCCACTTTTTAAACATCCGCACCCCCCTTGAAAAAATCCTGACTACGGGCCTGCTCACTCAACTTGATAAGTAGGTTGCTTTATATCACGCAGACATGCATGCTAAACAGGTTTCCTCTTAGCATCACCTTTTACAACAAATCTCACAACCAATGCCTGTGAAAAGGTGCATGGTCATTTTATAAACTACAGTATGGGTTGCTTTATGTCATCAAAGTTAAAGTCATCAAAGTGTAAATGCACCTTAAAGCTTAATAGGTCCACCTATACACAATTCAGTTTAAGTCTCTCTGTCCTACATAAGAGCACTTCATCTGCAGTGAAGTTCAACCATTACCATTATTGATTCCTGAATCATGGTCTGTTCATCTCACTCAACTTGATAAGTAGGTTGCTGTATATCAGATAGACATGCATGCTCAACAGGTTTCCCCTTATCATCACTTTTTACAACAAATCTCACAACCAATGCCTGTGAAAAGGTACATGGACATTTTATAAAGTACAGTATGGGTATTTTATGCTACACAATTCATATCAGAATGGAAGCAAATGTTTTTATGCATGCCAATTTCAATGGTCACCCACATCTAGCATTGTTTGGACTGATGCCTATCTACAATTTTTGGAAAGTTTTCTGCTCTGTAACTCAACAACTAAACATTAATTAAAACCATTTAAAAGCATACCTTTCTAGAAGCAAGGTTTCATGCTGAACATAATTTGGCGATGTAGATTTTTGACAAATGTCTACTATTTTTATACATTTTTGTCACCAACAATTTCTGGAAAGCCTAATTAAAATTTGCTTAAGTAAAAATTGAAGCTAAATCACCTTTTAGAATCTTGAAATCAATTTTCAGGTTCATTCTATTTTTATTTATTTATGCCTTCATTTTTAAATATTGTAAATTATCAGTCATAAGTAGCCATTTTTGTCAGTAAAGATAATAATGATTACTTTTAGCCTATATTCAATAACATTAAAACAAAAAAGATGCAGATTAAAAATTGAGACAATCTACACTGACATAAATTTCTGTATTCTGAAAAGTATAATGTTTTTGCCAGAGCAAATTTAGATAGGCCCTCAATACATTTTTGAAGTTAAAAACAAGTATTTTTGTCAACAAAATCACACATTTTGGTTACAAACTGACATAACCATCAGGAAATAAATTTGCTTTTGAAAAAATAATCTTTTAAATAGGTTTCATCAACAGTTACTGAGATATAGAGGAAACACTTTTCTGAAATAGATGACACCAGAATGAAGTATCCATCTGATAATATTCAACTGCAAGCTTACTGGTCAAACAAAGCAAGCAAAGTTAACTTAATGCTTAACAGGTCCACCTATGCACAATTCAGTTCAAGTCTTTCTGTCCTACATAAGAGCACTTCATCTGCAGTAAAGTTCAACCATTACCATTATTGATTCTTGAATCATGGTCTGTTCATCTCACTCAACTTGATAAGTAGGTTGCTGTATATAAGACAGACATGCATGCAAAACAAGTTTACAGATAACACCATTTAGCAATCCCACTTTTACTGACCCACCTTTATTCAGCATGTTTTCCGACCCGAGCTTATTCAAGTTAAGTTTTTCTGAGTTTATCAGTATTTCCTGACTTTGTTTCTGATACTGATTTGTACAATCTCACAACCAATGCTGATGAAAAGCTATATGGGTATTTGGTATTTATAAAATACAAATTAATATCTTAAAGTATATGGGTAGCTTATCCTACAATTCATATCACAAAGTAAGCAAATGTTTGTACATATGCACATTTATTAAATCTATATAAAAGTATACATCTAGTATAGATCTAATGATGTTCCGCTGTCTTGCTCACAAAAAAGAACTATAGCCTTAAACAAGCTTCCTCTGTTATCACTTTTGACAGCCACTCTCACACCCAGTGCAGGTATATATATACTGGTATAAAGATGAATCCTTACCAAAAAAATCCTACTTCTTCTTTGATTTATTGTTCTCACACAATGATTTTCCACTTGTGTAAATAATTTCCTGCTTAACATTTTTCAAAAACAATGGTTTGGTTGTTCTCCAAAGCAATCAGATAGAAGGTAAACATGCTCTTTATTTATTTATTTGTTTTTTGGAGGGGTGTAGGGTGTGGAGTAGGATGGGGTATTCTTATCCCTTCATTCAGAAATCTCATCAAGCAAGAATTCGCATATACGAAGAACTGAAATACTTGTACATTCTGAGTTTGCCAAAATAACATTGGCAAACTGAATCTTATAAAGAAATAATGAAGTTTTAATGTGGGTCCAAAAATAGGATGAAGCAGTGGAAGAAATCTAAAGAACTTTTTTGGAAGAAGGGAGCATATGCTATTCACAAAGTCTGTAAAGAGAAGAAGATATAAAATCAAAGTAACTGGTCAAGCTCAGTCGTTGCCTGTATCAGTAGTAGATGCATATACGTATGAAAAAACAAGTAGGATATCTGTTGAACAGCAGACAGCCATAGAGTCAATCTGCCCTGATTTTAAATTCATTATGTCTCTGAAGCGTGAATCTATAACAACATCATTTGCTGTACTTTTGAGGCAACAAGAAGTGAAATCACAGCTATTAAATGAAAAGATCTTTTTACAGTCCTGCTCTTCTCCACACTTCTATTAAATTCAATGAGCATTATTATTCGCATATTCAATTTTGCGTGGTCTGAGCATGAGCACCAGGATGACTTGTTTTGACCCCATTTTTTTCCTCCAAATGATGCAATTTTTTTACCCCGTCTTCCTCAATTTGGATATATTCGTTTTTAAATGTTTCAGGCCAGGCCTAACGGTTGTATTATGATTCCCCGAT
>JXSR01S033492.1:6311-18091 GCA_000969725.1 Ophiothrix spiculata
ATTGTATCAGTACAACCATGTACTTTACATCTACCTCTTCTTATTTCGTTTCGCCTAGTAAAAGAAGGAACTGTTTTGAAAATCAAACCTGGAAACACACTTGACGCAAGTCTTAGTTACAGGATATTAAATGAGCTTAAATCAATATTCACCGCACCTAGGATATGTGATATGGCGGTGTTCTCACTGCTCCAATGCTGGAAGTTACTCCCCAACATAATACAATTAAACGGATTTAATGTAATACAAGCTGTATGGAAGATGTCAATTGATATGTTGAGATTTTTATAAGCTTCCACTGGGGGACCACAAGTCTCCCCGTTGAGGCCTAAAGCAAATGTGACGACAATTAATAACAGTGTATTAGCAAGTAATAAGCAATAGAAAATAACAGAGCCCAATACATGTTTTAAGTATATAACATCTAATTCTGTAAGAAAAAAAAGAAGCATGGTTTTAAAGGACTTATCATCATGCCGCTGATGAAGCTTTTTCAACTAAGCAATGAAACAAGCGGTTGGTAAGATATAGTGAATATATACTTTTGACACATTTGAACAAAAATATCAATATGGCATTTTATCAATAAGGGCTCAGGTTTCCGACTTTTTGTTTCTTTTCAATAACTATCAACATTGATAATAGAATGATTAAATGTTAACGTTCTTTATCTCTGTACCCTGAAGATATTCTGAGATTATTTTGCTTAGTACATATTTTATCTAAACACTAGTTTGTCCTTACCTTCTAAACATGTATAATACCTAAACTAATTTTAAACGTCCAACTTATCAACATAATGATTGAGCAGGTATAAAAATTTTAAATCTGTTTAGACACCTAAACATTACTCATATTATTAAACACTAAATTTACGGTGTAAATTTATCTTGCTTTCGATCAAATCACTTAATTTAACCAGATCATTCTTAGTTGTGACAAAAAGTTTTGAACGTGATTTCCATTTTGATTGAATTAATTTCATCAACTGTATTACTTTGATTATTTACTTTTTACGAAAATTGTAACTTTTTCATATATTCAGATGTATAAAAGGAACTACTTAGTGTTTGCACATTTGTCTGGCTACCTGGAAGACTTAAGCTATAAAAAGTAGTTTAGTACTAATGCAAATATTACGTGTTATTTAGCCCCAAATCTCACATTTATGGTTTTATTGATAATGAAATAAAACCATTAATTTTCTAAAAAACAAAGACATTTTCTATCATTTAACAAGCATTTTAAGTGGGGTTAAGGTGCTCGATTTTTCCCTACTCTACCCTTCATATTTACCATGTTAAAATGCAGCTCGTGTTCTGGATGATTTCTAGACCATTTTTGCGTCACTCGATTTAGAGGAAAAAGGATCAAATATGAGCTTATATTGGAAAAACTTGGATTTTTGCATCAATATTTGTTGACAGACATCAAAAGTAAACTAAGCCACTCAACCCACATTTCAACTACTTTTGAGACGCTTTATGGTATATTCAGAGTCTTGACGATATGCATCGATCGATGCCCACCGACGCACAGTCTTTACACGCACAATGCATACGAAATAGCGCGTGTTAAAGACTGCGCGTCGATGGGCATCGATCGATGGATATCGACAGACTCTGAATAAACCATTAGTGCAACCGGTGCGTCATATAATGTCAGCGCCCATGGGCCATAGGGTGGTGCGGGGCAGATCAATTAGTGGTGTGGAATCTGTAGTTGTGCGTTCCATGATTTAAGCATTTAATTGATGAGTTTAACGGGTTTTAAACGAGTATTAGAATATGGTTCAATGCTCGAAAAACACCTCTTTTGTTTTCAACAACCAGCTTTTTATGGGAAAGAAAAGAACAATTCCGATTGGCATTGAAGTAAATTCCATTCTATATTCGATAAAACTGTTTCAAGGTATTCGGAAAATATCTTTTTTCAAAAAAAAAAAACCACTAGAAATTAACACAGAATTTTAAGTTGTATGAAATAGATGTTTAAAAACGAAGGCAGTAATTCTGTAAATGAAATCTGCATGAAATGCTTATTACCTTTATTCATATTACTAGTTGAAGGTAAGCACTTTGGTATAATACTAGTGTAGTACATACGTATACTGTATTTCTATTTATGCATTTCTAAAACATACAAATGGCACACGATTGTTTTTCCTCATAACTGCAAAAGATGGTCAAGAATTCTCCGAAAACCTTACATATATTTGGTTTATTATTGCATGCCGAAATACTACGTGCAATCTGTTCAACAAAATCCCATCTGACGTCTGTAGCAGGGAATGTGGTATAATCTTATCATGAACGTGATGTCGTAATTGCACAGTACTTTCCGAGCTTACAAAAGCCCATTTATCCCCCGACTTCGCAATTTGAATGTCGACGTCAGCATATGTCATTTGTTAAATATCCCCCTAGAACACGATTCTTTATTTTGGATAAAAGTGGTTATATTATAAGATTAATAAATTATAGAAGGCGATAAGACACATTAGCTTTTGCAGATTCAAATGTTCTTATTTTTCAAAGCAAACATGTATAAAAGTAGGCTTCCATAAAATTATTAATTGACTAGTAATATTTTAATATAGATTCAGCCCAAATGTTGTGGTCGAGTTAATATGCACTTCATGAATCTGGTGACACGCAGTCTAGCCAAATATTTTCAAATGTACAATGAGACCACTCAATATTAGGCGTAGGTCATCCGATTCTATCATTATCATGCATAGGATCTAATATTATCAGGTATCGAACACCTAAAAGCATGATGATGTTTAATTGTGGTATGAAACTGTAAACCTATCATATTCCCTAAACAATAAAGATTATGCTACATTTCAAAGATATTTATGACAATACGGTACATGCAATAACACTGCAGCTGCATCATAAGTTAATGAACTCTTCTTCTGGTTTTAAATGAGTCAAAATACTATCAAAATATGTTGCTAAGCTTACATGCTGAACATAAAGTTCTCAGAAACATTCCACAAAAACTAATATGCACAATCCATTATTTTTTATTTTTTTTAGTGGGTCGTATGTGTTTTTCCTTGCTACGAGGTAAACACGCGCTTTATTTCCTTTAAAGCAATTTGCGTCAATAACTGTTTACATCAGAAAGCTTTGCCATTTACGGTAATCCGTATTAGATAAGAACACTTTAGTAAAGTGGTATTCTTCAATAACCTCCCCGTGGTTAGAGGCCACTAAGCATAGCGTCTGACAGACAAGTTAAAGCCAGTTGCTGTAATTACTTGTTATCAATCTGTAAAGACTCGTGTGAGGTGTACGATAGACCGTTACAAATGTCTTGATCCGATGTTTGAGAACCAGAATAAAGAAATTGATTGCATTAGTTTATCTATTTTATTTATTCTACTCCAGCTAAAAACTTGAATACTGTAATTGAAAGGTACTGCAAGCAGAAGCAAATAAATTATAATCAGTACATTTTCTTTGTCGTCCTTATTGGTTACACTTATATGTTTCCCTTCATAGTTTTTGGTTGGGCTTTGTTAAAGTATAAAAATGTGAAAAGAATTATTAAAAAACTTTTAATATCATCATCATTCTACTTCCGTCGAGATGCATGGCATACTTCTTGGCCAACCATCTCCATTGCACATTGCACTTCCAAGTTCATTGAAGTTCAAGCCAGTATGGTGTCAGGGTATGTTAAAGATATACAGCCTCTGTTTGGGCATGGCAGTTTCCATAGAAGAAGGTCCGATATGATTTTGGTTCTTGGATTGGCAGTGACCAGCAAACTGGACTCTCCTCCGTGCCACGGTTGTTGAGATGGGTTTATATCACCATAAATCTGATGCTTAGTTGGATGTTGTTTCCAGGATTATTTTGGACACGCAATTTACAATTTAATAAGCATCTGTTTCATTATAGCCTGGGATCCTCCATCTCTTCCCTCTATCCATACATACCAAGTGTGATTGATTGTTTATGAATAACATTTACAGATGAGGTTGTGAACAATAACTATATAATGTTGGATACTGAAATGAACTTTAAGTCATAATTTAAGGAATTAAAATGAAACTTTGCTTAACACACGATGATATTTGAATTTATCTTGTATGCAAGAGGAGTTGATCATAAGCTTACATGCTTTAGTAGAATTGGTTTATATTTAAGTGCAATCAAAACATAAGATCGGAATATGTTAAACCAAAACCCATGACAACCTCATCTGTAAATGTTTATTATTAATTGGGGAATATTAAGTTACTGTCAAATCTAGTATTACAGTTAGGAGTATCTACATTGGTTATAAAAATTAGGTTAAAAGTTGAAGGTAAGAGATTATTAATGTATGTATACATAAATGATCCAATATTCAGTTTGCAAAGCTCATCAATTTAAATTGGTAATATTTAATGAAGAGTGGATTTGAAAGGTTTCTGTATTCACTATGACTTACTGTTCGCAAAGCCCGTTTTTTGCAAAATGAAGCCTTGTTTTGGCTGATTTACTGGCATTGCTCCATGCCATGATTCCATGTGTGAAAGCACTAACCTATTATAAAGACTGAGCTATTATTTGGATAATTCATATTTAAATCTAACTATTTTTCTCGATGTTCAACCAATATTTTGAACCTTGCTCTGGTTCACAGATCCAACGTGCAAAGGCACTTGACTCAGTTACAGGATATTTAAGTGAGCTCATATCAATATTCAACGCACCAAGGATATGTGATATGGCGGTGTTCTCACTGCTCCAGTGCTGGAAGTTACTTCCCAACATAATACAATTACATAGACGGATTTAATGTCATACATTGATATGTTGAGATTTTATAAGCTTCCACTGGGCTGGGGGAACAAACGAAACCTTACTTTTTTTTTACAATTTGAAGGTTGAGGCTACAAGAAAATATGAAATTTATTGCAGTTTATAAGCAAGTTATAAACAATAGAAAACAAAGAAGCTGTAAACATATTTTACAGTATAAAGGATAAGAAATAATAGAAGCAGCCAATAAAATAACTTACCATCAGGCCGCTCATGAAGGTTTTTTTTTCAATCAGGCAACAGGCAATGAAATACGCAGCTACTAAAAAATTATCTAAACTTTAGAGTAAAACCATTGTCATTAATTGTAAAGTATTCTTTTATCAAATAAAAGGAAAACGTTAAGTATTGCTTTTTGTCAAAAGTAATTAAATTTTTTACTCACAATTTATTATATACAATAAAAATATTGTACAACCATGAACCATACATCTCGTTCTATTTAATTAATTTCTCCTATTCTATATAGATCAAACATGTGGAGACACTTGAAGCAAGTCTCAATTGCAGGATATTAACATGAGCTCAAATCAATATTCATCACACCTACGATATGTGGTATGGCAGTGTTCTTACTGCTCCAGTGCTGGAAGTTACTACCCGACATAATACAATTAAACGGATTTAATGTAATACAAGCTGTGTGGAGGATGTCAAATGATATGTTGAGGTTTTTATAAGCATCTATTGGGAGGAGCACAAGTGTTCCCGTTGAGGCCTAAAGCAAATATGACGAAGTTTCTTGCGGAGTATTAGCAAGTAATAAGCAATCGAAAATAACAGAGTCCAATACATGTTGTAAGTATATAACTTCTATTTTTTTAAGAAAAAATGAAACATGGTTTTAGAGTACTTATCAAGCGGTTGGTAAGATGTAGTGGAAATTATATTGATCACTGTATATATACTTTTGACACATTTGAACGAAAATATCAATATGGCATTTTATCAATGTTGCTCAGGTTTCCGACTTGTTTTTTCTTTGCAATAACTATCGAATTTGAATTTTTTAACTTTCTTTCTCTCTGTACCCTGAAGATATTATGAGATTATTTTGTTTAGTACATATTTATCTAAACACTAGTTTGTCCCCACCTTCTAAACATGTACAATACCTTAACAAATTTTAAACATCCAACTTATCAACATGATGATTGAGCAGGTATAGATCTTAAACCTGTTTAGACACCTAAACATTACTCATATTCATAAACACCAAATTTACGGTGTAAATTTATTTTGCTTTCGATCAAATCTACACAGATAGGCCTACCCCTTCAAAGACTGTGTTGATGCGGCAAAACGAACCCCTAAAGGCTCCGTTGTATCAGTTAATTTCTCAAAAATAATCACTTATATATTTAACCACATCATTCTTAATTGTGAGAAAAAAGTTTTGAACATCATTTCCATTTTGATTCAATTATTATAATCACCTGTATCACTGTGATTTTTAACTTTTCACTAAAATTATTGTATTCAACTTTATCATATATTCAGATGTATATAAGGGACTACTTAGTACTTGCACATTTGTCATGTTACCTGGGAGGCTTAAGCTATAAAAACATAGCGGTTTGCTACTAATGCGCTTTGCATGTAAGGTTTAGTTGAGCGTGCCATGATTTAAACATTTAATAGACGAGTGCTAACGGGTTTTAAACGAGCATTAGAATATGGTTCAATGCTCGAAAAACACCGTTTGTGTTTTCAACAAATAACCACCTTTTTATAAATGGGGAAGACAAGTTCGAGTCAGGTATTTGTTGTTTGGACAATTCCAATTGGCAGTGAAATAAAAGCCCTTCTATATTCGATGAAACAAATTCAAGGTATTCGGAAAACAATTCCCCAAGAAACATTAAAACAGAATTTTAAGTTGTATGAAATAGATGTTTAAAAGCGAAGGCAGTAATTTTGTGAATGAAATCTGCAACGAATGCTTAGTACGTCTATTCATATTACTAATTAACCCTAGTTCTACGAAGGGGGGGGGGGGTTGCATCAACCCTCCTACCGATTTTCTTTCTGCCGCTAAAAACTCCTTTCGCGCAGTGCCTTCAATCTTGCTCTAGTTAGAAACTAATACGTAGAGTATCACTCTTGGCAAGTCTATGATACTTCAAAAAAATGTATATAACCTATTACTGTTTGATCTGAATAGACTTACTTAAACGTTTTGTTTTGTGACCATATTGGTATTTTTCAAAGGAAAATTCCTGGAAAGAGATTGATTATTCTTTTTTAACATATTAGTGGACTTCAGATCATGTTTCTGTAAATTTTATTTGTATTTTAGCTTATTTTACACGAAACATATTTCAGACAATTTGCAAAAACCTTCTGGCATACATGTATTCGAATTATCGTGATACTTTTATCGAGAGATTTCTGTCTTATTCCAAAAAAGTATGTTGGTAATAAAACCGTTGATAATATTTAGTAACATAGAAGGTATGTTTTACTAACAAAGAAAGAAAAAGAAAGAAAGAAAGAAACAAACAAACAAACAAACAAACACCCACAAGCAAACTAAATAAACAGCAACAACAACAATAACTAAATTATTACCGACAAGGACGTCTTTTCTATTACTGAGTACAGCCATGTAAGTGATAATTTTATATATGTTCGTTTTGAAAAATAAGAAAATATGAATCTTTAAAGCTAATACGGTATGTCTTATTGTCTTCTATAAATTATTAATCTTATAATGTAAACACTTTTATCATCCAAAATAATGAATCGTATATTAGGGGGATATTTAACAAAGGACATGCTTACTTCGACATTTAAATTTGCGAAGTCGGGGGATGAACGTTCTTTTGTGAATTTAGAAAGTATTGCACAACTACGACATCACGTTCTAGATAAGATAATACTACGATCCCTGCTAAAGACGTGAGATGGGATTTTGTTGGACAGATTGCACGTAGTATTTCGGCATGCAATAATAAACTAAATATATCTCAGTGTTAAGTTCTTCGGAGATTTCAAGACGATCTTTTAATCCCTGCAGTTATAAGGAAAAACAGTCGTGTGCCATTGGTATCTTATACAACTTAGAAGTTCATAAATAGAAATATACGAATGTTCTACATTAGTATTGTATCAAAGTGCTTACCTTTAACTAGTAATATGAATAAACGTACAAAGCATTCGTTGCAGATTTATTTGCTTAAGTCCGAATACGTCATAGATATGGGCACGAAATCGCTGCCTAGGCAGCGCCCCTCGGGTGGCTTGGTATAGGTGGACATGGTATTGGGATGTAAGAGGTCCCTGGTTTGAGCCCCGGTGGAAACCACCAATTTTTGACACCCTTGTGTCCGAGGAGATTAGATGCTTTAAATCATGGCACGCTCAACTACATGCAAAGCACATTAGTACCAAACCTCTCTGTTTTCATAGCTTAAGCCTTCGAGGTAACCAGACGAATGTGCAAGTACAAAGTAGTCCCTTATATAGGCTAAATCATAAAATTTTCAAATTGAAAATATTTTCTTAAAAGTGATCTCAAATTAAAGATGACAAAATTATCAACAAAATGAAATATGCCCACCATGTCCACCAAGATGGCTTTTTGCCTATTTCCCATAGAGATCAATGCAAAATATAAACCATTTTAGCTTCTTAGAGCGTCACTTTCATGATTTCTATCTGGGTGTATGTTGTTAATCACTTACTTACAAACACTACCATATATTCATATTTGATCAAGTGACAGAATTTAAAAAGATAATTTGAATTTAAGCATTTTCTCCATAGACTTACACACAAAATTTTATCTTTGACACAGTGCACACTTTTTGAAACGAAGGGCGCCATCGTTTGACCTATGTATGAATTCCCCTACCTTATATACATCTAAATATACATGTATTATAATGTTGAATACAATTTTTGTAAAAAAGTAAAATAATTACAGTAATAAAGATGATTAAAACAATTCATTCAAAATGGAAATCACGTTCAAATTTGTTTTTATCACAATTAGGAATGATCTGGATAAATAAATTATTTACAATTTTTAAGTTATAAACTGATGCAAGGGAGCCTTTGGGTTTCGTTTTGCCGCATCAAACCAGTCTGTAAAAGACTATCTGTATAGTTTTGATCAAACCAGTCTGTAAAAGACTATCTGTATAGTTTTGATAGAATATATAATTAATTTAGACCGTAAATTGGGTGTTTAGGAATATGAGCAAAATAATGCTTAGGTGTCTAAACAGGTGTAAGATCTAAACCTGCTCAATCATTGCGTTGATAAGTTGGATCTGGGCATTTTCACGGTAACGGAGGGACAATCACAGAATTTTTCTGTATTTCAAACACATACATTGCCAAAATTTAATTGGATAAAATAAAACCAATTCCATATTTAGTTGAGTATACCTGAAAGCATTCATATTCAACAGGAATTGTTTCATAACAATTTCTCTGTCGCAAAATATGCATGTTAATGAGGTCGGTCACATAAGGACAGCAAAACGGACATGGTGTTTTACCTTGAGTACATTTTTGAAAATTTTTATGACATTTATGAAGAAATTTTATTTCAAAGTTACTGAATGCATTGTTTGGTGTTTCTGCAATAGTTTGCCACATTCCAGTCCAAAATATTCCCTACGGTTATGTTTTAACAATGCGAAATGCGAAGGGATCATGGTTTCGGAAGGACGGTAACGGTAGGACAATTTGTCCGCTGATTTTTGGGTGCACTGAACAGTAAAGCCTGGTCAGGATTAACAAAAAATACAACCTCATGTGTAAATTTGATCCTTATTTAAGCCATTTAGATCAATAACACCAAAGTAAACAACCAAAAATGGGTTGAAAAAATTAAATAAAAATTACTACTTTTCATTATGAAAATCAAGAAATTTGACCAAAAATTAGGTTTTTTAAAGAAATGTCACAGACATATTTGTTCAGTCTTTTCAAAATTAGGTTCATTTTAAAGAGCTTCAAAATAGCTTTCTTTTGATACCAAATATATGGTGGTTGCATTTTGTATTGAATAGTTACATCCTTTTTACAATATTTTTCTCATGTCCACTTTTTCGTGAAAATGGCCATCTTTAAAAATTTGTTTAGGTATTATGCATGTACACAGTGGACAAACTAGTGTTAAGATAGCATATGTACTAAACAAAAAAATCTCAGAATATTTTCAGGGTACAGAGAGAAAGAAAGTTAACATTAATTTGTATTATCAACTTTGATAGTTATTGCAATGAAACAAGAAGTCGGAAACCTGAGCCCTTATCGATAAAATCCATATTGATAAGGTATTTTCGTTCAAATGTGTCAAAAGTATATATACAGTGTTTAATATAGTTTCACTATATCTAAACCAACCGCTTGCTTCATTGCCTAGTTGAAAAAACTTCAGCAGCGGCATGATGATAAGTCCTTTAAAACCATGCTTCATTTTGTTCTTACACAATTAGAAGTTATATACTTACAACATGTTTTGGACACTGTTATTTTCTATTGCTTATTACTTGCTAATACACTGTAATAAACTTTGTCATTTGCTTTAGGCCTCAACGGGAACACTTGTGTTCCTCCCAATAGATACTTGTAAAAATCTCAACATATCAATTGACATCCTCTATACAGCTTGTATTACATTAAATCCGTTTAATTGTATTATGTTGGGGAGTAACTTCCAGCACTGGAGCAGTGAGAACACCGCCATATCACATATCCTAGGTGCGGTGAATATTGATTTGAGCTCATTTTAATATCCTACAACTGACTTGCGTCAAGTGTCTTTCCATGTTTGATTTGCAAAACAGTTCCTTCTTTTACTAGGCGAAACGAATTAAGAAGAGGTAGATGTAAGGTACATGGTTGTACTGAAACAATATTATAACGTAAAATTTAAGTGAAAAATAAATAGATTACCAATAGCTGAATCTTTTTCTTAATAATATTTAGAAGAGTAGTTATTTGTGTGTCTTATTACTGTGTTAAAATAAGCCAAAGTTTAGGAATAACATAAAGATATCGTGCACAACATATTTTTATACATCAAATCATTTTTATTTTTTTATAACTGGTAGTAGAAATGAAAGTAGTATTCATGAGTTTTGTTTTAAGGAATGTCTTTTTGAATATGCAACGCATTCATATAGTAGGCATTTCGAGTATATTACACATTATACTTATGTATTCTATTTTCACATTTCCCATGGCTTGCATAACTTCAGACATTAAATAGCTTGCATCTTACACCTTATCTTCGCTAAATGTCTATAGTATAAGTATATTCACACCTTGTGGGAAATGGTATTGATTTCATTTCCTCGGGCAAATATGGCATCGACATTAAACATGGTTATCTATATTGAATATTACACATGTCTAAATGTACAGCCTCGAGTAGTTTCATAATTTCATTTAGAGTATATTGAGCCCTGTTTGCGGATTTCCGGCACTATTGAAAATTAGGCGCGTGTAAAAAGGGCGGAAAAGGTGATACATAGCTTTGAGTCTCAGACTCTGGAAAGCACCCGCGACAATATTTTTTAGACTGCCCTCGACTATAGTTGTAACCCCAAAACCATCTTTCCTCTAATGAAATAAGAAAGTCAAAGGGCGTGTTGACTAGATTTATTGCTCTGAATAAATGAAAATAGATTTGAATAAGTGCGTTTCTATAATTATTTTTAATCTTTGGTAATTTTTTCATAATGTCATAAAACACCTTCAAAATATACATATACAAACGCAATAAACAATAGGAATAAATTATTCAAACTAAAACAACTGTTGCACTCACATGTTTATGTTTTTTCCATCACCAAACTAAAATTTTATTCTTTTGGTACACAGTTGAACAAGATCTGACATATCAAAATCAGACTTCTAAACGCAAAAGACGAGAGAGTGTTACTCAACGGTGCAGAAACTTGGACTATTACACTTGAACTACGGAAAGCTTAAAAT
>JXSR01S033492.1:18141-34056 GCA_000969725.1 Ophiothrix spiculata
GGGCAAATATGGCATCGACATTAAACATGGTTATCTATATTGAATATTACACATGTCTAAATGTACAGCCTCGAGTAGTTTCATAATTTCATTTATATAGAGTATATTGAGCCCTGGTATGCGGATTTCCGGCACTATTGAAAATTAGGCGCGTGTAAAAAAGGGTGGAAAAGGTGATTGATAGCTTCGAGTCTCAGACTCTGGAAAGCACCCGCAACAATATTCGTTTTTAGACTTGCACCCTCCATTGTAGTTGTTACCCAATAGCCATCTTTTCTTTAATGAAATAAGAAAGTCAAAGGGCGTGTTGACTAGCTTTATTGCGCTGAATAAATGTGCAGCATATACATTAGAAATCATCTTTTATGCAAGAAATATTGAAAACAGATTTGAATAAGTGTGTTTCTAGAATTATTATTAATCTTTTGTAAATTGTTCATGATGTTATAAAACACCTTTAAAATATACACATACAAACGCAATTAACAATATGAATAAACTATTCCAACTAAAACAACTGTTGCACTCACTTGTTTATGTTTTTTCCCTCAACAAACTAAAATTGTAATTGTTTGGTATACAGATGAACAAGATTTGACATATCAAAATCAGACTTCTAAACGCAACAGTCGAGAGAGTGTTACCCAACGGTACAGAAACTTGGCCTATTACACTTGAACTTAGGAAAGCTCAAGTCAAGATAAATGTTCCACATGGCTTTTGAGGGCAGCATTTCAGATGGAAAAGCCACATAGCAGACTAAAACACTTAAAACTACCATCAACAATAATAGTTGTCTAGCTCCCAACCAGTTGCAGATCTGATCCTGTGGCAACCCACCCAGGGAAATAGGAAGTTTAGGCGTCTGATGACCACCTTTGTAGATGTCCTGAGCCAAGACACCCAGTTACAACCGATTGAAATACACACTTACATGACAGACAACAGTGGAAAGTTTTCACTAAGGACCGACGGCAGAAGTTTGGTTGACCTGGAAGAGTAAATTGTACACATGTTAAAAGATGCTACTAACAGATAAGTAGTTTTTGTGAGGGATTACAGGTGGAATCTGTTTACATTCAGGTATTAGGCATATCTCAGAATTGCACAACACCTGTTTGTTTTACGCTTGCAGCCATTTGATGATAACACACAGCCAGAATCAAGCATCGATTCTATCTGTTTTCTTATATTTGATAAAATAAAATGGTATTTCCTTTAGGAATAGATACACCATAATAAACATCTTGGCAGAAAACAAGTGGGGCCGTATTCTCGAACGATGTTTAACGCTAATCAGTGTTTAAATCACGATTTAAACGATGGTTATAATAAACGCAATTCTCGAATAGTAACTAAATATAATCATTGTTTAAATTCTAACCACGTGTCTTTAAACATCTCTAAAATGCGTTTAAAACTAAACTAGGTCAGGGGGTAGTTTAAGGTGTGTTTAAATTTTATTTTCATCATGTGTCCGACAACTAGTTTTGTTGTTTTAAGCTTTAAAAGTGCAATAATACTAATGAAGAATGCTTGAAAATTATAATATGATGTCATCGACATGACCATGACAAACAAATCACTTAAAGTCTGCGCTTCTTGATAAAAAAATACCTTTAATTATCATTGTAAACATGGTAGCTGTGTGCGTGCTATTATAGCGTAGGTCTATCTTCACGTATTCAATACACAGGCATTACTTGATAAAATAATACAAGCCGTGTAACTGATGAAGCGAAGATATCTTTATTGACTAGGGACCTTCTACTAATACAAATACTTTTAGGTCACTAGTGCATATCTTTTACGTGCACGGTTCAGTGGATGATATTTAGAAGTTTTAACTATCTTTGTTAACTGAGACGCACTGTTTAAATATTTACCGAGTGTTTAGTTAAAATCAGATTTTAACTAAACGCATTTTAGGTCTAACCAACGTTTAGCTTAACATCGTTCGAGAATACGGCCCGTAATGTTTAATACAATGGCGTAAATTGGATCGGAACACTCTGATTAATATGTGATCAAATTATAATGGAAAAAAATTCCATAACTAGCATATTCAGAGTCAAAGAGTACTTTTGTATGTTAAATGATAACCGAGATGTTGTATAAAATTGATTCTTTTTATGTATAATTTGAAATGATTTTTTCCCCGATAAGTTACAAACTACTGCAGAAGTTTCGTCCATGGAGAATGCTATTTTCAACCCCGGTATTCAACATACATGTAGTAATTGCCCAATAGTCCCCTGTCGCAATTCTTTAATTTGATCAATAGTCGACGCAATTAGTGCCTCATGTGGATTTGGGTGTGCTGTGACCAAGATAACTATTAAGTGTTTCGGAGTAGACAACAGAAACAAACATGTGAGTTGCTTCAAGGTTGAAACTTTTCTTATTCACAGACACGTAATATTTATAAAAACATCTGGAGAAAACAACACCATCGACAAAACTTGAGGCACAGGGGATCTATATTGGAAAAGGTCAGACAATGAAACTCGATAGACGACTCTCTTCGCTTTGAAATCCATTGTGGTTTGTTAATATATTTTCTTAAATGTTTACATATATGACCAAAGCGTTTTCGCAATTATCCAGGCAATAAAACTGCTCTAACGTGAGCATAAGATAATGGGAAGATTGCAAAAATAAGCTAAGGGTGGGCGTATGTTGCGGCCCAATACGCTTACGTAAACTGTAAAATGCTTAAACCATAAAGCTACGTTATTCGCTAACACTATCTAGACAAGCTACCCATATCATGCTTAACTCGAGTTACCGATTGCACGAGCTTACTTCATATTCCTGTACTTAATTTTAGTTTAACTCCACTAAGTCCATAGTGCTATGTGAGCGCATATATCCATGTACCGTATTCTATTTATTCTGAGCATGAATTACCGATGTCCTTATTTGTTCTGACCATCACAAATAAAAATATTTCAATAGATTACTGAGATATTCCTTTTGTTTATTGTATTTCGTGTGTGTACATTTTGAAGGTGTTTTTTAACAGTATGAACAATTGACGAAAGAATAATTTGTGAAACAATTCTTCATGAAGTAATTATTGCAATTTGAATGTGAAACACACACACACACACATCCACACCCACTTCCACACCCACACACCCCAACATAGAAATACTTTCAATATCATGGTATGCATCAAAATTCAATTGTTCGTGATATAATTAAATTGTACTCGTATTAACAAAATGATTCTTTTACACTTATTCAAATCAATCAACATTCACATCAATCAACGACGCCTTCGTTCTACATCAACATATCCTAAGTTCATTGAAAGTAGAACAATTAATTTCATTCTCATGTTATGCTCCACAGTTATGGCATAAACTGCCTGATTACATCAAAGAATGCAAAACTGTTGAGACTTTCAAAAAACATCTGAAAAGCTGTCCTTTCACAGTTGCTTACAACAATTGACTCATTTTTGTGTTTTATATTTCTGGTTTTTTTAAGCCTTTTTAGCGTCTTAGTACAATTTGCTTGGTTAAGGCGCTTGAAAAAATGTGTCTGATCGATTGATTGATATGGTTGATTGATTGATTGATTGAACATAGTTAGCATTTGACGGCTTTTACATGAGATGTTGAGAGAGAAAAAGAGTCAAAAGATCATACTTAGATTCGATTTAGGATATTTTTTTATAGATCTTTTAGCAACATGGAACATTCTGCTGTTAACCAATGAAAATCTTCAATGTGCGTATTAATGTAATTTGATTTAATAGTTGAATAGCTAAACTCTTGCGTTTATTTGAAATGCTTAGGTAAATTTCTATTAGCCTTGATACCAGCACCTGTTCATGATTAAAGGATTTAAAGTTCTTCAAAGTAGAATTATTGAAGATATTCAACTTAGTTGTTCAACTCTAATCTGTTCTCATTAATATGAGTAATAATATAAATTTGAACATTTATGCTGTAATTCTTTGTATATATACTAATACGTGCACCAAATAGCTTCAGGTTATCAAAACAAATCTATCACAAATGTAACAAAAATACTTCTTTTATGGCTACTGTTCTTCAAGAATATCATGACGGGGTATTTCATGTTCACTACAAGATTTTACCCACTCAAACATGTCACACTATAATTATTTTTGCCATACATGAAGAGTGGAGTCTGTATATTATACATCAGGCTTTTGATTACACTCACAGTTTTTTCTTTAAAAAGTGCCTAAGAAAAAAAAAAAAAACGTAAATATTTTTTACGACTTTTGATCAAACCCTTCAGTTTTGTAGTTCAAATCATCCGATCTTATTCACATTTCACATGCTTATGATCAGGATACGTGTTATGGAATTAGAAATAATAATTCAGACTTCTAATGTTAGCAACATCTATTTTTCGTTAAAAACACTTGACTGTAAACTATAGAGTTATGAGTTCCTATTTCCATGGGAAATTTTATGTCAGTGTTGCTTTCATTGGAAGACTGATTTATTATTTGTTATTCATTCGTAAGTATTTGGATATATATATATATATTGGTATAAGTATAACTAAGATTCAATTTGCAGATACCCGGTATTAGTTAGATCATTTAAAACTAGTTAGTAGCTAGTGGACAAAAAGACCGATGTCTTGATTCTTATGTTCCTTCCAAACATATTTATAAAAATTTATTTACATGTATGATACACGTGAGTCGATATACTTATTAACAGATTGCAAGTGATGGAAACAACTTGCTTTAACATGTCTGCGAGACGATATATACTCAGCGGCCTCTAACCCTCTGGAAGGTAATTGAAGTATACCACTTTACAGTAAATGGAAAAGCTTGTTGATTTGGACAGTTATTGACGCAATTGCTTCAACTAAAATGGAGTAAGTGTTTGCCTCAGAAGAAGAAGTTTCTTACAGACACATAATGTCCGCCGGAGAAGTGACAGCAACATAATAACTTTCTGGCTTTGTTTATTGCACTTTATGAGGCCGAAGCCGATTCTCCGATAAAGTGTGCAACTTTGTCGTTTTGGTGTCGCTCATGTTCGTGTTTCTTGTTTAACGTTGTTAAGCCTATTACAAATGATTTGAGTGGTTTAGTTGATACAATAGAGTCACATTAGTAATATGTGTGAAGCTAAATATTTTAGCTTGCCAGGAAAGTAGATATCAAGTAAACTTCAGTGTTGAATAATATATATGTTATATAGAAATATATATTTACAGTAATGATTTACAAGGATATTAATATCCAAAAAACCCTATGTGGCTGTCACGTCGCAACAGATACGAACCACACATTTTGTCGCCTTTTCGCAAAACGCGGTACACTATGAGCGAAAATACTACACCACAGTGTAGTATGTGTAGAGCTCATAATTTAGTGTAAAGATCAAGTTTGTAAGAAAACCGATTTTCTCAATAATTAATATTAAAAAAAGATTCAAACAGATACGTAATTTAAGAATAGGGAATACAATAGTTAAAAAAAACCCAAGTATTTTTAAACATCTCCCATGCACTGTTTCTTCTTCAGAAACCATGAGTTTATGAGTTTGTATGTTTTTTTATGAGTTATTAGTATTCGAAATTTCAAAATTTCTTTAACCAAAGTTGCACGCTAAATCGGAGAATGAGCCATGAAGGTGGTGAAGATTTTAGTTTTCTTTGAGTGAGCTTAGCAGAAAAATAGTTACAACAGTTTTTGACTTAAAATATTCAAAACAACATTCTTGGTGATTCACTTATTAACTAATTCGCCCCGCTCAATCTTTGAAATTATTTCCAGTCCCGCTTCTCTACTATTGCACCACATGAAAGAGAAACATTAATACATTGACACGATGTATTAATGGGGAGCGCCGAGCTTCGACAGCCAGACAGAGCACGGACGAGAACAGAGAAGGACTTACCCGATAACTGAGGCATGATTGTACGGCAATCTTAACGGGTTGTTCTGCAACTTTCAGTCCCTTCGATACTTCCAATACTTCTATCAATCTTCCAAGTTGCAACCTGGTTACTAACATCTTTGTATCCTAAAACAACAGTCTCCACACTTATCAATCTAAATTCCACCAACGTCACTACTTCCACGGTCATTCAAGTAGGTCACTTTATAGAATGAGAAATTAACAACTGAAATCCCTTATTGTAGAGTTACATTATTGTTAACCATTCATCCATATTTTCTATTCACCTTGTCACCATATGAGTGAAGAAACAAATAATGCAGGTAAAAAAGTTGAACGAAAGGTGCGGGTATATAATTGCAATCGTAATAAATACAATAATTGATAAAAATGAATGTCTTAAAATAATCAAAAAAATAATTAAAACACTGACATCAAATGTAAATGTATGAGAGTAACGTTATAACAAGAGATATTTAAAATAAATTACACAAGAAATAAACAGACAAAATTGCCCGCATAGGACTTGAACTTGTGCTACTGGCCACCCCTGGTTTCTCATTCCTGCTCTTTACCACAACACTAAACGGGTTCACTCACTTGAATTATGCCAAAGCAAATGCTATAGACTTCATTTAAAAAGTGTCGATAATTTGTCGAAATTCCAAAGTGTATTGCAAGGGGGTGTGTAAAGATAACTCATGACTATCACACGGGCACTATATTTATATTGTAAAGTAGTTAGCATTTAACGGCGTTTACAGGACATATTTGGTGAAAAAAAGTCAAAAAGATCATACTTATATTCAATTTAGGATATTCTTTCTCTTATTCTATTCAAATGGAACATTCTGCTGTTAACCAAGGATAATATTCTAGGTGCGTAATGTAATTTAAATTAATTCAATAGTTGAATAGCTAAACTCTTTGAAATGCTTAGGTATATTTCCATTAGCTTTGACACCAACACCTGTTCATGATTAAAGGATTTAACGTTCTTTCAAAGTAGAATTATTTAAGATACGTTCGAAGCTACTGGTTGTTCAACTTAGTTGTTCAACTCTTGTTCAAGTTGTTCAAGTCTTGTTCTCATTTATGAGTAATAATAACTTTGAACATCTATGCTGTAATTCTTCGTATATACATGTATATATACTATTAAACAATACATGCACAAAATAATAGCCTTAGGTTATCAAATCAAATCTATCACAAGTGTGACCAAAGTAATTCTTTTAATGGCCACTGTTTTTCGAGAATATCGTGTCGGGGTATTATGTCCACTGCAAGATTTTACCTCCCCATCAGTTTGCGAAACACAAAATCAATATTCAAAACAAAAATATAATATAGAGACTCTGCTATGTGTAAGTTTACACATTTAAGCGGTAAAAATGACGTTCCAGCTTCTTTTTGCCAAAAAAGAATTACCCCCTTAAAATCTATGTTTTAATAGAATTGATACAAATGATGGTTGGTATCTGTTCGTTATGATAAACGTTTGGTAGGATACAGTTTAGCATCAACAAACAAACACAAACTATCTTTATACACAATTTTACTGGATAAATCCAGCATAATTTGTATCAAATGTTACGTCTGTAATCCTACCGATATGAACTGAAATTTTGTTTTTTGACTCACTCCTTGCCCTGTCTTGTTTTATATATTTTGCATTTGTTGGAGCAATGGCGTAGCTAAAGGGGGCAGGGGCAGTGCCCGCATAAACAGTTGATCGGTCCGGGCGGGCGTAGGCCGCCTCTTAATAGAGAGATTGCGATTACCACGTTACACGGGACGGGGTACAAAACGTGAGCATTTTTAACTCACGTTTACGTAACGGTTCACGCCTACGCGCAATACCATAGATTGCCTATGTATATTTCATTATGTCGCCCTCTCAGCAAAGAGTTTTCGATTCATGCAATGAATGTCGCCTCCTCTCATAATGGTCATGATCATAGACATATCTGATCGAGGGCGTAAATTCTTAAGCTAAAGAAATTATATGCATCGCTTATGATGTCTATGAATGGTTGGCTAATTTTCAATAGAACTCACGTACGTATTGAACGAATAGCCACGTAAAAAGACTCACTTCAAACGGTTATTACAACATGTGTTGCTGCTATTCACGTATTATTGATCGTTCACGTTCAGGGTATTGGCTTTCCAAAGCAGATGTGTAGAACTTAAAACTTTGACACAGAAGTCAATGCAAAATCCGAAAATCCCTACTTACAGGTGTGTAAGTGCGAAGTTTGCAACCCTTAATCTTTACAACCAAACGCAATAAAACCTCGATAAGTGATATGTATGTCTGTACATTATTCTTACATGTGTTCATCTGATTTTGATATAGCTTT
Organism: Ophiothrix spiculata; assembly: GCA_000969725.1. Classification (NCBI taxonomy): domain Eukaryota; kingdom Metazoa; phylum Echinodermata; class Ophiuroidea; order Amphilepidida; family Ophiotrichidae; genus Ophiothrix; species Ophiothrix spiculata. The sequence goes on from JXSR01S033492.1 coordinate 26,414, forward strand.
TATTTAAAACAATAGGGGACATCGATTAAGTGATTAGTATTCACGTTAAAGTGTACGTGAAATTCTGCAATACACGGTGTGCTGTACTGTTCAAGCAGGTAATGGTTGGCTGAATTTCAATAGAACTCACGTTTACGTTCGCGTTCGCGTTCGCGTTCTGGATGATCGCAAACTCTCCAATGTCGGTTTGGTCATCGGTAAAAGTTGACATTTTTGGCATAAAAAATTAGCCTTCCTGCAGCGTGTCAAATAGTTAAAACCCCCATAGCTTCCCGAGCTTTCGTCCCCTGGACCTCCACCAGGGGCTTTGCCCCCGGACCCCCGGAGGTCCTAAGGCGGGACCTTGCACCCAAACCGTTATTCGCTTCGCTCACTACGTTCGTTCCGCTTCGCATGCAATTCTGTCGGTTCATGCTACGCCACTGTGTTGAAGTGTAACATGTCTAAGTTATTTTTAAGAGGTTGACTACCTTACAGGCCTTCTTGGCCTTCCAGCCTACTTCTCCATAAATTTTGCTTGTGTTGGTATTTTTTTGTTTCTTTGACAAAGTCTTCACAACTGAGACTCACTTTGCAGAAACAGGTTTGATCATTCAAGTAGTTCAACTTGTTGACAAATAGACGGATTAAAATGATTAGTATATTCTTCCTAAACATATTTATATACACAGCAAAAAATAAAGACTAAAAGTTTGCGATTAACGTGTTTCGATTAAAAAAAGACTAACTTTTTTAATCTTTGAAGAGCAAATAACGTGTTTTCTTGTTAATCGCCGCCAGAGTAACTGTAAATTTCGGCTGAACAGTGGAAAAACGCTATATTTATTAATCGTTTGGTACATGTTCCGTACTTTTACTCGTAATTCGGAGCAAAACGTTCTGGTTCACAGATTAAAATTTACTGCGAACAACGACGTGATCAAAACGCAAAATGGACCCCTTCGAGCCCTGCAGCGATAGAGACATTGCTGCATTGTTATATCAATGGGGACTACCTGGACTTATTTCTATATTCAAAGGTACATGTAATTGTTAATTTTGGTAAATGCTGAACTATCAAATGACGATGCATTGTCCACTCCAGCAAACATAATATAGTAAGCTTAATGGACTTCGATGCAAATACATCGAGCATTGACGATCTACGCAGCTAGTGACTGCTTCTGAGCCACAGGATTTATTTAAAGGGTGTACTAGTCCATGTTTGGCTTGAAAATGTGACATGCCAAGTAGACCAATAAACAGTGTAATTCCGGGGGTGCAAATCAGTGTTGATATGAATAATAAACTTGATGGTTCAGCACTTTAAAACCAAAATTATTAATAACATTTATCATCGAATATAGAAATAAATTCAGATAGTCCCCATGGGGACCATGCATAGATTTAACAATGCCTCCATCTCCATGCCTTTCATTTAATCAGTAATCGATTAAGTTTGAAATTTCAATCAACATGAGAGTAAAAAGGGAACTAGTCTACCATGGAGTAATTTTTGCTCAACCTTTGCGATTAAAATATTTACTCTTTTAAAAGATTAAACAATTTATTCAACAGGGGAGTAATCCTTTAATCTAGCAACATCGAATGAAAATTACTCAAAAAACGACTTGTTCCCTTGTTGATTAAATTTTTACTCTACGTTGAGCAATTATTTTTTGCTGTGTACGTCGCGTGAGTCGGTATTCTTAGTAACAGATTGCAAGTAGTGGTAACAACTGGCTTTAACATGCGAGACGATATACCGTATACTCAGCGGCCTCTAACCCTCTGTAAGGTAATTGAAGAATACCACTTTACTAAAGTGTCCTTACTTAATGTAGATTACAGTAAATAGAAAAGCCTGCTGATATGGACAGTTATTGACGCAATTGCTTCAAATAAATTAGAACACGTGTTTGCCTCAGAAGAAGAAGTTTCTTCACAACAGAAACATAATGTCCGCTGGAGAAGTGAACGCAACACAATAACTTTGCTTACTGGCTTTGTTTATTACACTTTATGAAGGTGGAGAAGATATTGCTTTTCCTTGAGTAAGCTTAGCAAAAAAAGTTCTAACAGTTTTTGACTTAACATTCAAAACAGCATTCGTATTTATTCACTTAAAATGATGTGTAATAATTATTGCAAGTATTATGGAAATAATATATTTATCTTACACCTAAAATTGTCATTTTTTTTATTAGGATGCGATATTTATCATAACGTGGTTTTTTTTAAATTAACAACATAACAATTACACTTCATAAGTAATACTGCAAATTCAAAACCTTGCAAAATAATTTAGCAACGTTGTGAAAATACTCATTAGACACACATTAGGATGTATTTTTCTTAAAATTATGTTATTTTCTCAAAAGTTTCTTTCAATAAAAATTTTTAAACTCTTTTGACACGAGTGAATCACCCGTTTTTTAATTCAACAAGAGAACTTCTTGCCTCTAGGGCCATGTGTGGTTTGCAGGTGTTCCAAATATACTTGTACATTAACTCAAACCGATGATGTTATATGATGATTGAAAATAATTCAGGACGAAACTATAATGGGTGAATACACCTTTTTGGATTGTGAAGATTAATGTGATGAGCTTCTCTACGACCTTGGTTCGAATATTCCCTATGGATTGCGGTGGAAAGCTGATATGGATTAAGCTTAAATAAATATTCGTTTAAACTATAACGTTTTAGAAGATAAGAATGAAAACATGCTTATCAATGATACCATCTTCGTATTCTACTAATGCATGCTAATATTCACAATCTGAATTTGCAATCTTAATATATTACGTATATAAATATTACGTATTTTATTAACTAATGGCCCAGAATTTTCCATTAAGAAAAACGAGAAATGCGTAAAAAAAAGAAAGGAAAGGAATAGTTCCCATGGGTAAAGATAAAAAATATGGCAACAGTTTTCAAATCTGATTAATACCGAGTTTCTATGCCTATGATGGTCACATAGAGTACTGGTCACAACATGTATAACTTTGTCTTATAAAGGGTGATTTGACCTGTGGCCCTAAATAGCAAAGTTAGTTAGCCCGACGTTGGGCCAATTATCTTTGCTACCTGGGATGTGATTATAAATCCATAAATCAATCTGAGGATTTAAATACGATGGACATTGTCACATCAACGTTGAATTGAATAATTCTAAGTTTTCCCTCTATTATTTTTTCTTTTCCAAACATTTTCAAGTTTAGAGAGAGTTTTCATAAGTTACTAAAGGTAATTTCTTTTCTGGTTAATAAAAAGAATAACACTATATAAATGTATGCTGGAAAATTCGCTTGATTCCGATGAATTATTTCTTGTCAAAAACTGTTTTTTCAAAAACACAAGCAAGTTTGAAAGAACAATTTATGGTTAATTGTTACATCCAATGATTCTTAATAACTAAAAATTTTGATAGAGGAGTGACCTTCATGACGAAAATTGAATCATGAATTGGATCATGAATTGCCCCTTAAATTTTACGTGAAATCTAAGCCACCGATTTAACTGAGTCTCACTCAACTAGATGTTATGTATGGTTCCATTGCAAACTTGTATATACATGTATAGTACATATTTATTATTTAAGACCTAGAATATAGGGCGGAAGGGCATTTCATCATGTTCAATTGCTTGATATGACAACTGGATTAAGATAAATCTGGTTATAAGACTAAGTGTAATGTCAGTGTAATACGGTTGGGAAACTATGACGCTGATACATTTTAATCTTATTTTTAACATCTTATATGATTTTGAAATAAGATGAAGTTGATGTATTTGAATTATAAGGAAATAAAGAGAAAAAAACATCTGAATTCTTATTCATATATAAAGTTTGACGAGTAGTCCAGTGATTAAGATTGATGGTCAAAAAAGTACGAAAACTAAGTTGTTTTTATTATCAAAACAACAACAACAACAACCTGGAAACTTTTTTCAGCAGCCAATATCTCATATAATTGAATCTTATTTATTAATTTGATGCATTATTTAAAACGCTAGCAACCTCCTTTATAAAATGATATCAAAAATAAGCGGTCCAATTGATTACAATGTTATAGGTGATATATGAAAAACTTGTTTGTATGTACTCATTAAGAAAACAAAGTTCATTTCCCTTCAATTTGTATAGCAAGTGAAACCTCCGTATGCACATGTCCTTGGCATCCCGTTCCACAGACCTTTTTAAAAGTTATGATACCACGCTGTTATTTTCACTAACATCATAATTATGTTGCTGCAACTTACTTTTGTGACAACCCATCTTCAAGTTGGCCATTAGCAGACCAGTTTTAGTCAGATTTGATAATCGCGCCGTGATGAAGCTTGGATTGAGCACCGAATGATCACTTTAGGGGAGGTGACAAGCAAGATGGAATAATTTAGGAAACCTTTAAGCTTTGAATCCTATCCTCACCTTTTGATATTAGAAAACAATTTATTTTCCACTTGCATTCATTCATGTTTATCCTATAGTATTATCATCATTGGGATTAACACAGATACTGCTCAATTTTGGGACCCACCGGCTAAGAAAGTGGTATTACTCAGATATTAAGCAAGCTCTCGTTACAAATTTGGTGTACTTTTAAACAGGAGGTTTCTTAGTATTTCAAATTATGTATCAAATAAATTAGACTCAATTATATATGATATAGGCGGCTGAAAAAAGTTTCCATTTTTTGGAGAAGTGTATGTTTACAAGAAGAGCTAACAAGCTTCAGCAATTCAACAACTCCATTGTGCAAAATAAAAAATACAGGAAAGTGTAGGTCTATAATGAATAGTTACAACACTTACAATTAACTTTTCATAGCAAAATGTAATTCTTGTTGCAATTATTAGTTAATGTTTAATCAATTTTCTTTAGCACGTAAGCTCGACTGACACACGAAAATGTGAATTTTGCATGTAAGCACCGTTTTTATAATCATTATGAAAAAAGGTTATGCGCAAATACTATATATTTTGTTTCGGTTTTAGAACTAAAAGAATTTTTATAGTTCTTTTTAAGTTTTGTCGATATTGGGTGAAACAATATGTTGTTAAATTAATAGTCTAATGCAATAACAGAATAGCCAGGTACACCAGTGTGTTATTTGGACTATTTGCAACAGCACAGTGGGATAAATTGTATCATGTAATCATTGCTATTGGTACTTTGGTAACTACTTTTTTTCTCCATTTTATAAGATAATTTCAATGGGGATACGTTTATTCAAAAATGTATGCATTTTTATAATATTCTATTGTAAATGCGTAAAATATGCCACAAGTTATCAAGTAATTGTATTTCTAGAGCTTACTGACCATTAATACAACAATCTTGTCGAATGAAAATAATTGACTATGAGAGAGAGGCAATTGTACAAGATATTTGTCAGATATAATTTTCCACAAATTTCAAAATGTAATCGACAAATAATAACACCAAGTCATATTCTTTCAATAAATGCATCGTACATTCTAATCCCTACAATCTGCCTATATATATATCATACAAGTAGCATGCATCGGATCATAATGTAATGATGGTAATTATGCTTCTTAGAATCAAATTCCCTCGATAATCCAATCATATCGGGAGTAAAAAGCAGATTAATATGCAATATGTTCTGCCGTCCTATATCCTAGGAAATCATATATGTGTCGAGAATATTGTCAGGTTTGCAACTGATACAAGAAAGCATCATTTAATCTTTTAGTGATAACCATAGTTACTTTGTTTCTATTCTTTGAATAATGCATGAAGCCATATGGAGCAACGATGATTAGTATTGTTTTCTGTTTGAATTCAACAAATGGATGTGGGAGATGTAACAACAATCATTCATTACAACGCTACAATTTAATGACGTAATATAATATAATAATGTTGGTTCAACTATATCTCTTCTCTATTGTTTTTAATATTATTAATATTTAATTTTGGCGTTTCTTGGTTTTGATCAATTGCGGATATCCGTGCTATATGGAAGAGTATACATTACATGAATTTAACACGACTACTCAGTTTTAATTTACCTAAGTACCTTGCATTCTTATTTCTCTATGTTTGATATTAATGCTGCCTTTGTCTACGGCCATGTAAGTAATACCAATATGAAATGGGTGTAAAATATAAATACTCTCGTATGTTTTCAAAGGAAAAGACACTAGATGCATTATGCATTTATAGATTTTTACAGTTTTGATGATGTAGAAATAGGTCTTAAAGCTTGATATTTATTATACCCTTATTCCTAGTAGTTTATGTATTATAGCTTTGTGTTGTATTGAACTTAATAAATGGTGTCAAATGTATCTTTTTCTTTCTATTTACCTTTTTTTGTTAACTGCATCGCCTATCTCATTGGATTTGTTGGGATATTATAAATATGTTATGGCTTCACATGATAGAACTCCTTCTACATTTGCCTTTCGACATGAAATAATATTGTCCCTTGCAATGAACTTCCTACAATGCACAAATCCCTGGATAGAAAACAGCAACAAATGTTGCTGTATTCTATATTATAGAGAAATGAAAATCTGAACAGGTAATATAAGATTCCCGGAGATAAGATTCAACTAAAGTTTACATTAATCAAAGTGCAAAAAAGACCCTTATCATAATGTTTTAAACTTTTCATCATATATTTCCTCATGCACACCATTTTTTCTTTCTTGGTCAAAAACAGGTTAAAATGATTTGATTTAATCTTATATTAATCTGTCCTATTGATGATATTGATTTAAAATAAATGAACATTATTTTCCAAGGTAATTCGTGGCATGAAAACCTCATCAAGATTCTCCTAAGATATGATTTATTATTTTAGTTTAAGCGGATTTGATAGCCATCCTTATCTTTATGTCCAATGCTATTCTTTACTGGTACAGGGTGTCCCAGAAAAAAATCTTATAATCTTTGCGTGTAGTTTTTTCAGGTTTAACAGACAGTCGGAAAGTATGTAAACATTGCATTTTATAGCCCATGAGTTGAACTTTAAGATACCGTTTGTTTCATTTCAATTGGTAATCTAGAGCAGTTATGCATTGTCAAATATTTGGATGTAAAATTTTCTGGTCCAATTTCACGATTCCTCTTGAATGAAGTTCTATAATAAAAAAAATGTCCTTGATCTGCTCACTCAACCGTAACCAATGTTATTAATCTATTGTGGACATGCTATCTTTTATTTATGCTGAAAACAAGGTACAAATTTGATTAAAAAATACGACAGATATGTAACTTTTTCATGGTGACCCATGTTTATTCCATTCAGAAACATCCATGCTTTATGAGTGAAAATCATGAAATTGGACCAGACAAAAATCCAGCGAAATATTTGATAAAACATAATGACTATTGTGAGTGCAATATGACAAGAATATTTCCATGATATGAACAATTATATTTTAAATTTAACGAGACAAAGCCGAGTTAAATGGATTTTTTTTTTATAAAATGAAAATATTCTTTTCAGTGAATGAATTAAATATTCATTATTTGTTTTATATAACTCACCTAAAGATTCTTGTCATTTTATACATTTCAGTTCAAGACCTATATCTAGCTAAACAATGTATAGCAGAGTAAAAATGACAAACGCCTGATAACCAAGCAAATGACAAGAATCTTTGCATGAGTTATGATCAGT